>JAQQSW010009503.1:0-13218 GCA_028646575.1 Pseudocheirus occidentalis
TGGGATAGGGAGACCCTCTCTGCCCTACCAGAAAGTTAGAGAGCAGACCAGGGGAGGGGCTCTACAGTGGGATTGCTGTTTTGGGGTTGGGGTAGGAGAAAGATGGGGAGAAAATATGTAATTCAAAAATCTCATGAAAATGAATGATGTAAACAAGAAACAAATAAAATTTATTACATAAAAAAGAATGCTACTGTTAACAGCTTTGAAGTTTCAGATTACACAGTAATAGTGAACACTCTGCTTATTTCATTACAAATCAAGGCAAATATTGACAATATTTCACAATATAATATCCCCAACATTACACATTATTACAGAAAGTCACAATATAGTGTTTATAACAGCTTAACATTAGAATGGCCACACAGTTTTCATTACAGTGGCCACAATATTTAGAACAAAGATTCAAAAGAATAATCATCTGGTTTCTGTAAGGGGGAAACCCTCCTCACATTCAGTTTGTAATCAGAATGATTACATTCAGTTAATTCACAATATATCAATTTTCCACTCATGGGGCAGCCATTAACTTAATCAGTCACTAATCTAGATTCCTGATTACTATCATTAACCACTAGTACAGTCATTAGGAACCCACACAAACCCTCCACCCCTCGGTGTCCAGCAAACCTCAGTTTCCTCCAAGGGGTGGTCTCTGTGATTCCCTTGATCCTGTTCCATGGTCCTGGCTCCCTCCTGAATCCACCAAATAGTCACTTGTATTCAGAAGCAGACAGCTGCCAGGTTCTCATTCAGTCCTCAGAGGTAGACAGTTCCTAGGTCCTTGTCCAATCCTCCAGGCAGTCCCTGGCACATACTGAAGTTCACAGGGTCCAGCACATCTCAAATCCTTCACCACTTCTCTTGCCTGGAACTCAAGGATCAGCCAGATTATGAACAACCAAAGTATTATCCTGGTCATGCTTCTTCAGCCCTCCAGCAGTTCAGCTGGCCCTAGGACACAGAAGGAATATTGGCCTTCTGGGTGGCCTTCACCAGTTTCTGGTGTCAGGAAAACTCCATCTCTGCTTTCAGTCAGCTTCTAGATGCTGGGAGAGATACTCTCTCTCAAGACAACTCCAACTCACTTCTTCAGTCCAGCAGCCCAGCTCCCAGATGCTGAGACAATCCTGCTTCCTCCAACAGGAAAATTTCAATTGTGTCTGAAATTCTTGCTTATATACACACACTGTCCTCCTGCCTCAGCAAATCCCCTTCTTCCATGTCAACAGGGGAGTTCATGCCCTCTCAGCAGTGGGACAGGGCTCAGACTTTCCATACTTAGACCTAAGTTACTAAGTGCTAAGTATCTGCTAAACTGATTGTTGTTACATGTGGATGTTACTTTCAATAGGAAATTATTCTTAAAGTTAGAAACACTTTGTTTCTCTAATTGTAAAGTCAAGGATATACTCCTCTCCAGAGGACTGCTTTTGTGAATAGTTCTAAGGTTTTGATCACATTGTATAGTGAACTCCCTATTTATTCAGCAGCAAAGTAAACTAAAACATTCACAGAAATCAAAGTACAGTATTCATAATGGCATTACACATCACTAAAGTGGCCACATAGTCATAAACAAAAGATATCATTCAGTAAGTCCTTAACTCAATCATCCTTATGGAGTAAATGTACAAAGTTCTCCCACTCCAAGTCACAGTAAATCATTATCTTGTCAGCCAGCATTAAGTACCCAAGGAGAGGTCCTTTCATCTTGACTTGGTGCTGGCTCCCAAATTTCATGGTTCCTCTTCCAGGATCCCAGTTCTTGTCTGAATTCAGCTAAACTTCGCCTGGAAACGGTGGTAGACAGCTCCCAGCTCCTGTTCCAGTTTGAAGTTCACTGTGACCCGTCTACCTCAAGCCCTTTGAAATCTCTGTTCCTGGGAAGGAAAAACTTAACAGAGTCACAACAATATCTACACACATCAAGCTTATCATAATTACAACAACATCCACACACATTGCCAGCACTATCACCTCAATTCACTTTCTGCCTGTGAAATCAACACAAGTCAACAGACAGGGATCATCTGTCTGACAGAGCAACACAATTAAACAGATAGTCCTTCTATCTGACAAAGTAACAATCAACAGGCAAAAGTCTTCTGTCTGACTTTGTATCACAAGCAGAAATCAACACAGACAGAAGAGACAGAGTGCAGGACACAACAAGTGTTCTCCTTCTCAGCTCTGTTCTGTTCCAGTTTGTGCTCCTGATTTTATTTGGTGGTTCTCCTTCCCATTACATGAGCAATTTCCTCCCACCTTTAAACTACATGTGGGGCTCAATGGCACTTGAAGAACTGAAACAAGGTGCTAAATATTCCTTTGCTTGCCATTACACAGATACAGAGAGTGTGTGAGATGCTGGCCAGGTCACTTCACTCTTGGTGTTTAAGTAACTCTCTAAAACTCCAAGTTACAGAAAATATGCCAACCTAGATTGGTAAAGATAATTTACTTACCCACAGAAGTGTGCCCTCTACATATTAAATCCCAGGTTTAGCTCATCTTCCTTCTCTCTCTCTCCCTCTCCCTCTCTCTCTCTCTCTCTCTCTCTCTCTCTCTCTCTCTCTCTCTCTCTCTCTCTTTCTCTCTCTGTCATTGGCATACGTGAGAGGTTCTTTAACTTTTCTGTGTCACATTTGTCAGTCTGATGAAGCCTATGAAGCCCTTCTAAGTATAATGTGTAGCCCCACCTCACTCTCCCTGACACCATTTTCATAATCTTATTCTTTTATACATTCACAATGTATTTCACATGCAACTCCTCTCTACTCACACAACTACAAATTTCACTTAGGCCTTTAGTGCCTCTCTCCTAGATAATTTCAGAAGACTCCTAATTGGTCTCCTTTCCTGACATTTTTCCAACTCCAGTACATCTCACACACTACTGCCAAAGTAACTTTACTTAATCATAATTCTTATCATGTGGTTTCCTCTTCCCAGTCAACCTCATTAGCTTCTTTCTGCCTTCGGGTTGGATAAAATATAAACTCCTCTGTTTACCTTTTAAAGTCCTACTCAGATTGGCTCCAGTCTATCTTGTCTAATTTGCTAGGGAGTATTGCTTCTGCTATACATTTTGGTCCAGCTAAATTGGCTTTCTCCATGTTCCTCACACAGGACACTCCATTTCCCAAATCCATGCCTCCCAAATGCCCTACTAATATGCCCTATCTTCTTTCCTCCAACCTCACATAATCTCTTCTTCCTTTAAGATACAGCACAATATTTTTTTGCTTGAAGCCTCTTTACCATCAACCTTCACAAAATATTTCATATTTAATTAATTCACATTTTTGTGCATAAATTTATATTTATGTTTGTATGTGGGTGTGTTCTCAGCTCTTTGTGAGTTAAGACTATTTCATTCTCTATATTTATATCTGTAACACCTAGAACAGTTCCTGGTACACAGTAAGAATTTAATACTTTTTGATTGCATAATCTTTAGTTAATAGCTAGTTTACTTCTCTTCTTTGATTCCAGATAATATCTATAATACTAACCCATTACCTCACTACTGTGTATTATTCGTCATATGGAAAAGCAGGAAAGATTGGAAGAAAACAAGTGCACGCTCAACACCACAGTGAGAAAAAATTAAGAAAAAATCTGGGACAATTAGTGTGAACAAGATTTATAATTCATTTCTGGTCTATACCACCCAAACAAGCATTGAGTTCCTGATATTTTGCAATCTGAAGAGAAACATGCAGTCATTTAAGGAATTAATTAATGAAACATTTTTTGTGTGCGTGAATATATAGTTGCCATCAGAAGTGACTATACACACATACATATATATATATATATAATTTAGCTTAACTAGAAAAAACTAGACAATATTTTAAGATGCCACTCTATTAATAGATCATCAGAAGAGTCCTCTGCCCCTCAATTTTAGACATCATGTGATATGTTGAATGATGAGTAAACTGACAGTTGTTGTTATTTCCCAAATCTTCTCCAAATATACTATATCTGTATTATCATGGAAAGTCTGTGTAAAATAGTGCCTAAAGTGTTGAAATTGGAATCAGAAATGCCAGGGTTTTAATCCTATGCAGGATATTTCCTTAGTACATAGCTCTGAGCAAGCCACTTAAATTCATCTATAATCTGGGAATCATAATATTTATTTCTACAGAATGAGAGGTGTTATTTCTACGGAAGAGAGAGAGTTGACCAAGGAAGCCTGAGTGCAAAGTCCATATTTAGCACAGATAAGATCACCTTGCAATTCTCCAAACAACTATTTAAAAGTGTAATTGACATGGAAAGAACAGGCCTTCATGGATAGAAGTTTTTTTTTATGGATATATGTAATTGCATATATCCATAAAGTCAGAGGTCCAAACTTGATTGGCCTAACTTATATTACAGAATTTTTACAAGGGTCATACAAGATAATATATTTAAAGGGTTTTGCAACTCTTAAAATACTATATAAGTATCCACTATTATCCATAATTCAGTCTCTCCATTTATTTGCATGAGAAGAAGCAAAAAGATGAGAACTCATAAAAACTTCCTGTCCAAATTAGTTAATTAATCAATTAAGCTGATGTAGTTGAGTGCAAACCCATGATCAGTCAAACAAGCTTTTATAAAATGTCCACTATATGTCAGACATTGTCAGAATTAATCATGTTCCAAGAATCAAAATTCTGCCAAGAATTGTCAATAAGTCCTAACAGTGATTTGAGAATGATTAGCCTGAGGTATTTTAAGAAATTCCCTACAACTAAGAATATTTTATTTTCCCCAACAATGGTTTTAAAAAACAACACAGATTCTTAAATATTTGTCTTTTCACTTCCTATATCACACAATATAACTTTTGAAGTATAGGCGTACCTCATTTTAGTGTGTTTTACTTTATTGTGCTTCACAAACTCTGTTGTTGTTTTTAATTTAAGGTTTTTGGCAATCTGGAGATGAGTAAGCCTATCAGTACCATTTTTTTCTAGCAGCATGTGCTTACACAATGTCTCTGTGTCACATTTTGGTCATTTTAGAAATATTTCATACTTTGTAATTGTATCATATCTGTTATGGTATTCTGGGATCAGTGATCTTGGATGCTACTGTTGTAATTGTATTGGGTCACAAGGAACTGTGCCCATATAAGGTAGTAACCTTAATTGATAAATATTATATATGTTCTGACTGCTTCACAGACTTGTAATTCCCCTTTTCTCTCCCCCTCATTTTGCCTCCCTATTCCCTGAGATACAATATTGAAGTTAACAATGGTCTCTAAGTGTTCATCTGAAAGGAAGAATCAATCAACACATCATTGTTGCCTTATTTTAAGAAATTGCTATCACTACCCCAACCATAAACAACCAGCAGTATCAAAGAAAGACCCTTCACAAACAAAAACAAAGATATTATTACTTACTGAAAGCTTAGATGATGGCTAGCTGTTTTTTCAAATGATAAAATCTTTTTAAATTAAGGTACTATAATGGTAATGGTGATTTGAAGATCTTCCCTGCCCCTTGTAATGACAAACAAACAAGTACTTAGTACCTTGTTTCAAGTTGAGCTTTCATGATTAAATCAAGCCTTTGGTAAAAAACAGAACTTGTGAATCCTACAGTGGGTGGAACATGCTGATGTAATAGGAAGAGGTGGGGCAGGGAGGAGCTAATGATCATATATAAGGAGAGGCCCAGGCTAGAGAGAGCAACACTGAGAAGGGAGCTCTTGTGGTAGAAGAGAAAACTTGTGGTATCCCAGCAATCTATGTCTTTCTGTTCTGTCTGTGTTGATATTTCTTTGTGATGCTTTGTACAGAATGCCTGGGACTTTACTGGAAGCCCTGAAAGAGTATTTTCTGGTCGTTTGTTTACAGAAGTCCTAGAGGAGGATTTTGGAGGTCCTGGGACTTTACTAATGATTTTTACTAACCTTTTGGATTTTGTTTGTGGGTTTCTCTTGATTTCTATGTTGATGCCTCCTCAAGGATGATTGAGTTAAGGACCTACTGAACAATTGAGTTACCAAATGATTATACTTTGTTTAAAACTATGTGGCTACTTTGGTGAAAATTATGTAGCCATTTTAGCGATAAGTTGTTATAACATTGTGAATGCTATACTTTATTTCTGTGAATAGTTCTCTCTAATTTACTGCTGAATAAATAGAGAGTTCACTATATTACAGAATCAGAACCTTGAAGCTGTTCACAGCACCAGTCCTTTGGAAAGCTGTTCATGCTTTTTTAATAGGTATGTGTTTTTTTAGACAAAATGCTATTGCACATGTAAGAAACTACATTATAGTGAAAATACTACTTTTCTGTGCACTGCGAAAAAATGTGTGAGTCATTTTATTGTGATATTTGTTTTACTGTGATGGTCTAGAACTGAACTCACAATATCTCCAATTATACCAAATATTCTGAGTAAATAATCATATTTTTAAATTTCTTGTAATGTTTTCTGTATCAGAATACATTACAGATCTTAAACTGGAACTTTAATGAAATGTCACTATAAGAATAGAGCAATCGCCCCTTGGCCCCCAAAACAGAACAAAATATGAAGGATGGTATTATGTATTAATCAGTTGCTTTTATTTTGCTTGTTACAGAAATATATAGCAAAGGTAGAAGTGTAGGCCAGGAAATTGCAAGACAATGACCTTGTAAATTTCCCTTATTTTTTTTTTCAATTCTGGCTCAAATTATTCAAAAGCCAAACTGAAGCAGATCCTATATGTGAGGTAGAGTCCAGTAGATCCTATCAGTGAAGTGTAGCTCAGCTCTCATGCAGCATTTGGAACATATCTTTAGCCTCAAAAATTAATTTTTGAAACATAAAATCCACTAGAAAGGTTTTTATAGTACTTACCATAATGATTGTTTAAGGAATTAACTCTCATACAGATACAGACACAAAAGAGAAAATTTAATCTAATTTTGAGAGCATTCTAACTGACTTTAATTCAATATTCACTTAGTTAAACTCATTGTCTTTCCCCTCAGTCCTCTCTTCCTAATTTTACTATTTTTTGTCAAGATCAACGCCATCTTCACAGTTATCCATGCTTAAAATCTAGCTGTCTTCCTTGACTCCTCATTTTCTCTCCCTCCACTATATCCAATTTGTTGCCAAAGCCTGTTGATTATACCTTCTTAATATCTTTCATATATGGCCCTGCTCTCCTCTATTATTCTTAATTCTCTGGGCCAGGTCTTCATCACCTCATCTTGGGCTACTGCTATAGCTGTTTTGTTAGTCTCCTTCCCTTGAATATCTCCCTGCTCCAGTTCATTATTCATTCTGTGTCAAACTGATCTCCCTCAAGTGCAGGTCTCACCATGGTACCCACTCACTCCCACACATACTCAATAAACCCCAATGTCTTATAAAATCATCTGTTAGGCATTGAAATTTCTGAATAACCTGATGCCCTAGTACCTTTCCACACTCCTTAATGATTATAATGGTAATGACAGCTAGAATTTCCATAGAGATCTAAGGTTTGCAAAAATGCTTTTCATAAATATCATCTCATTTTATCTTCATAACAGCCCTGGGAATTAGAGTATATTATCATTTCAATTTTAAAGTCAAATAAACTGAAGCAGAAAAAGGTTAAATGACTTTCCTAGGTTCACACAATTAGTGTCAGAGGAAGAATTTTGATTGTGACCTCCTGGGTTCCAAGTCCTGTTCTCTATTCACTTTGCTACAACTTGTCTCTGTTTCTTATATCTGACTTCCCATCATTTAGTAAATGATCCAATAACACTGGCTTCCTTGCTATTCCTCATACAAAGTATACTATCTCCAATCACAGTGCATTTTGACTTACTATCCCACATGTGTGGAATTCTTTCCTTTATTTCTATTTCTTACCCCTATCCCTGGCTTCAAGTCTTGTATAAAATCTCATCTGAAAGACATCTTTCCTAATCCGCCTTAATAAACCCTTCCGTCTGTTGATTAATCATAGTCTATTTTACATAGATATTGTTTGTTTATATTTATTTGCTTCTTGTCTCATCCATTATACTGAGAAATCCATAAGAACAGGGACATTGTGTGTGTGTGCACAGACACATGTATGTGTGTATGTGTGTGTATGTGTGTGAGTCTTTGTTTCTCCATTGCTTATCATAGTTCCTGGAATGTAGTAGATGCTTAATAAATGTCTGTTGATGAGCCAGCTACAGGTGTAGGGTGGCCCATAGCCTCTTACTATAACTGAAGAACTGTTCAACTTCCCTCATCAGAGAGAGGCTTTTTATTCAATACATTGTCACAAACTGGAATTAAGATAATCAGAAAGTAACTTTGAAAAGATGGAGTGCAGAAACACATAGCAGTGAAAAATTACTAATAGTAATCCAGAGAAAAAAAAACAAAAGAAAACCAAACATAACCGTTGGAGATAGCATATATGTTATCCAGAAGAGACCATAGAGAACATCAAACTTTAGTGTAGTGGCATCATAATTAAATATAAAGAACTCTCATATGTTAGTCCCATTATTTTGTTCAAGCCACACTATGGCCCTGGCATGTACACCCTCTCTCTCTATATATATATATATTCCTTGCCAAATGCATTTCTATTGTGTTTCTATTTTATGTGTGGTAGCTGATAACATAGGAACCTTGTAGGTTTGTCCTACTTTCATATTTTTGGTCAAATGTATTCTGTGCCTGTATAATCTACATGTGGATACTGGAGGTGTGAAAACCTGTTTGAAAATATACCCCCAGTATAAATAGGATTAATCTTTCCTGGTGATTTTATTTGCTGTTCCACCTAACTAAAGTCCTTTTTTTGATCCTTACATCTGCTGGCTGGTAAAAGTAAACATAAGTTTTTTTAAATCTATAATTTCAATTGGAGTTTAGTCATTTCAGTTAAATATAGTTATTCATGACCTCATTCAGGGTTTTCTCAGCAAAGATCCTGATATGGTATGTCATTTCCTTTTCTAATTCATTCTAAAAATGAGGAAACTGAGGCAACTGGAGTTAAGTGACTTGCCCAAGGTCACACAAGTGGTAAGTGTCTGGGGCCAGATTTGAAGTCAGGTCTTCCTGACTCCCAGTCCAACACTGGGCCACCTAGCTGCCATTTTGCCATAAATTTGGGACTGAGATACAAAGTGTTTCAAATGCAGAACATCTTTTCTGAATTTCCTACTTACGTGAAGTAGTGACAGAGGTATGGTCAGATAAATAATTCCTTAATACTACATCCTATGTGTCTAAGATTCCATAACAGTCTTTTGAAAAAGAAATATCATCACTCATCCATTCAGCAATGTTCACTATATCAAGTGCTTACTATACATATATCAGTGGGCCAGGTCCAGAAGAGCACATAAAAATGGGAAAATTAATAGAACATAGTTCCTTCCCCAAAAGATCTTATTCAAGGAAAATGTGAGTCTGAATCTTACTTCAGGTAGTTACTAGCTGTCTATCTTACTATCTTATTACCACTTAACCTCTCTCATTCTTCAATTCTTCACTTGTGAAAGGGAAAAGATAAGAGTAGTATTTATTTCCTTGACTCATTGTGAGAATCCAATGTAACAGTGTACCACAATGGAAATACATTTAGCAAGGCATATATATGAAGAGCCACATGCCAAAGTCATATATGTGGAGGATATACATGGAGGGTCTGTGGATGTGGCTAGAAAAATAATACAACTAACACTTGAGAGTTCCTTACATTTAATGGTGATATCACTATACTACTCTTTTATGGTCTCTTCTGGGTAACATATACATTCTCTCCAATGGTGATATTGTTTTCTCTGTATCACTATTAATGATTTTTCACCGTGATGTTATTTTAGGCTTCATCTTTTCAAAGCCACTGATTATCTCAACTCCAATTTGTGACGATGTTTTAACTAAAATGTCTCTTTCTAATGAGGGAAGATGGACAGGACTTTAGTTATACTAAGAGGCCATGGACCATTATAAAGCCATAGCCAGGTAATCAACAGACATTTATTAAGCATCTTGATAAGCAATGGGGAAACAAAGATTCACAAACATATGCACACACATACACACTAAATCCCTGTATGTCCCTATTCTTATGGATTTCTCAGTATAATGAATGCGAAAACAGGCAAGCAAATATAGACAATACGTATGTAAGATAGACTAGAATTAATCAATGGAGAGAAGGAATCATTATTAAGGTGAATCAGGAAAGGCTTCTTGCAGATGGTGGTACATTGTGATAATCTACTGTGCCTACCCAAAGGAATTTGTAAAACTTGAATTGCAACATAAATGGGTATTATCTTTTGACATTGGTGCTTGTGACTTCCAGTTTTACTTGTACCCCATTTTCTTCACAAGAAAAATTATTCTTTCCCTTATCAATAAACAAGCACAAGAAAAGCAAGTCTTTAGGTAGTCAGTTTTTTTTTAAATTTCAAAATTGCCTTTGAATGGAGTCCTATATATAACCAAATAGACACAACACATATTCATTTAGTAACTAATTTACCATCAGGAAACTGAAGTAGGTGGTTTGGTAAAACAATCAGAAATTGTACAAAAAGGCAAAAATCTTGGTTTGTGTCTTTAAAGAATCACACATGTTGGCAACTATAATTTGTAGAAGTATGATGTCCACTCATACCCAAATACATTGCCATCTTCATATAGAAATTTCTTACACTAATGACTTAATTCTTGTACATTGCCAAACCCAGAAGTAACAGCTTGAGATATATTTTTATTAAGTTTTCTGTAGAATATTAGAACATTAACCATAGAAATGAAACATCAGGCAAAAAAAGGAACTAGAAGAAGAGATTGTGTTATTGTCTATGCACTGATTTGTATGCCTAACACAATTGTGTTAAAAAGATATTATTAACCCTCCTACTAAAATATGCAAGTACACTGTGATAATGATTAAAACCCAAAGAATACAATTTTAAATGTCATGAGATTAATTTAATCCACAACTCATAAACAGGGTGCACTTTTTCTTAGTGTCTGTATTGAGTAATTAAATTTTACAGCCTTTTACTCCTCAGCATCTGTTTCATATTTTTTACACAGTAGTTAAGCTATCAATTTTTTGGCAGGATAATAACCCTGTTGAGTCAATAGCTACTATTGGTGGTGACATTTGATTCAGCAGCCAGCTCCTTGTTTGCTTGCTGATTTGTTTCTATAACTTAACTTTTCCTATATAATTCTATTCTTGGTAAATAGACAGGATTTGTAACATGGACATGGCAAATTGGGAAGTAACATGCATTAGTGGATAACAGATTGACATTGTAAATAGTAATAATACCTTGGGTAAAGATCTAACTCTGACATATCAGGTTGTGGGAATGTGGGCAAGTCAATAAAGATTATTATTATTAGTATTAACTACATGCAAATGGGAATTAAGATATACAAGCACTGGGGTAGGGAGAACCATCCTACCATACTGCAAAGTTAGAGGAACTATAGGGGAGGACATAAGAGGGAGATTAGAGTAGGGGCTTTACAGTGGGTTCAGTGTTTTGGGATGGGGGCTAGGGAAAAAATGGGGAGAAAAATTATAACTCAAAATCTCATGGAAATGAGTGATGTAAAGAAGAAAATAAATAAATAAATTCAGAGTAGAAAAAAAAGAAAGTCAATGGGGAATGAAACTTCTCCAATCATCTACTATACCCCTTTCCTACACAATCTATATCCTTTGGAGAGAAGACAAGTCTTCCATCTGCCCATCTTTCCATATGAATACCATCCTATAGTGCACACCTCTCCAGCCGAAACTTCAACCACTTCTGGAAAGAGGTGTGGCACTCTTCATTCAATGATGAATAGTCTCCCCCCAGTCATAGACTTCATATTCCAGCAATTCTTAAACACCCAAGATATCTTTCAAATCCCATTCCCTATTTCCATCACTCAATTTCATATTCTCACCCCTCAAACTTCCCACCCCAAAGTTTCAACAAAATACTCCCTAAACCTTCCATTATACCCTATGGAAGGCCTATTCCATAAGCAACAAGTGTTATCCTTAATTTTTTTTCCTCTCCCACCCCTTCCACCTACACAATAGCATTCCCCAGATGACACAGATTCCTGGTCACACCTTTCAGTGTGGCCTAAACTTTGATTCATTCCCCTTACTTCACTGGTTGAAGAGAGAGACTAGGGAATTCTCCTTATGCCCAAACAACTCTTCCAGGTTCACTTCCTATTTCCAACACTCACTAACTTGTACTTAAAGGTTCATGTTATTCATGTCTACCACCAAATCAAAATCCTGGTAGCTGTTTTCTATAGCCTCTTCCCTCCCTGCCCCACGTCATTCCCCTTCCTTTCTCAATGAGTTTGTCATATGACTCGCCATTCTTCTGTCCTTCCCAATTCCTGCCACCATAGTAGGTGATTTCAATATGAATGATGACTCTTCCATCAAACACACCTATCCTCTTCCCCCATCATTGCTCTTGCATTAGAGGACAGCACCATCCTCCCAATCCCTCAGAATCCCAAACTAATAATTATACTCTTCTCATTATCACCTCTCACAACTTATATCCAATCTGTTGCAAAAGCCTGCTAGTTTTACTTTCCCAATATCTCTCTATTATGCTCCCCTCTTTCTAATTACACTATGCCACTACTTTAGGGCAGGTCCTCATTACAACAAAACAACACTGTTGCAATAGACTTTTGGTGGCTCTGCCTGCCTGGAATTTCTCCCACTCCCAATTCAACGTAATGATTTTCCTAAATTTCATGTTCAGTCATGTCACACAGACACGCAGACACACACGTGGACACAGACACCAACACACACGAACATACACACACACACACTCTACTCAGTAAATACAATGGCTCCCTATATTTTCTAGGATCAAATACAAACTATTCCAGCATTCGAAGCCCTTTATAACCTAGACCTCTTACATCTTTCCAGTTATTTTAAGCTTTACTTCTTGACACCTATCTTTGATCTAACAAACTAACCTCCTGGCTGCTTCACACTTCATTTCTGGGCTTCAGGCATTTGTTTTTTCTGACTGTCTCTCATTACTGGAAGATCCTGTATCAATAATGAGATATTCACAACACCCATGATGGTTATGAATATGCTGGTATAGTTTTGGATCACAAAATGTAGCAAACTCTCCACATGGAAGGCAGAACCAAGGTCTTTATTCAGAAACCATAA
>JAQQSW010009504.1:0-13217 GCA_028646575.1 Pseudocheirus occidentalis
CACAGGAGAGTAGGGGGCATGGGGATGAGAGGAGGGTTGACTGAGAGGAGGGCAGGGTCTAGGGGAGGAATGCTGGAGGCACACACTTCAGGAAAGGGACAGGGACAGGGTAGAGAACAGAACAAGGGGGGGAGGGATAGGAAGGAGGGACATATGATTACTGTCACAATATGTCCACTATGAAGATATCCTGTATAATCACACATCCACAGCCTGTATTGAATTGAGTGTCCTTCCGGGGGTAGGGGGGTGACAAGGGAAGAATTGAAAGAATCTAGAATTTAAAGCTCAGTACCTGAAACTAGGAATTAAGATATACAGGGGCTGGGGTAGGGAGACCCTTCCTGCCCTACCAGAAAGTAAGAGAGCAGATCAGGGGACGGGCTTTACAGTGGGATCACTGTTTTGTGGTTGTGGTAGGGGAAAGATGGGGAGAAAATTTGTAATTCAAAAATCTCATGAGAATGAATGATGTAAACAAGAAAACAAAAAAATTAATATAAAAAATAAAGTGGGGGTTCATGATCTATATTTTGAGTAATGAAGAGCCACAGAGTATCTTGATTGTGAGGTAGTTGTATTCCAGAGGACCTTACCTTCAAGTGGAAATTGATTGGTAGGATTACACAGAAAGGGTACTAAATGCTTGTTTGTGATAATGTTGTATTCTCTGTTTGAAGGCAAGCCCACTGAGGGGAGACAGTTTTCACCTTTGTCTATGTATATTTAGTGTCTAGCACAGTGCCTGAAATGTAATAAACATTCAATACATGCTTATTGCATTGAATTTGAAGGATTATATTTTCAGTCCCTAAGGTTGTATGTATGCATGTTTTAATATTGGGCATATTTCAAAGGGAAGGGAGCTAAAACCACTCACTTCTTTTATTAAACTTCATTCATATTGAACAGTCTGATCATCTTTCCATCCTTCTCCTTATCCTTCTCTCTTGCCTCCTACTCTCCCCAAATCATAACTGGAATAAGATTATTATGGCAAGTGATCTCCTTTTATGAGGCTTCCTTTTCAGCAGCTCCAGTGGAAACTACCCATGCATAGCTATGATTTACCACCAACTCTGCACAGAGAGATTTAATGTATTCACTCATCTTGAAGAGCAAGACTATTAGATGAATGGCAAAATGCTTGAAAATAGAGAATGCCCTGTTCTACAGCCACTGGAGTGAATAGTTGGAAGCAGTTATAAATGAATTGAGTTTGTTTAGGAACATAAGCTATTTTTGAAATTTAGGGCACGGTTTCAACGTGTTTATCCCTAGATGCCAGACAGTATGTTTTTGTGTTGGTGTACTCTGTGTAATGTCACAGTGTACAGAGACGTTAGATATCATCATTCTTAAGATATGATTTCAAGAAATAATTCAGATGAAGAATTGTTAAATAATTGGGCAATGAGGAATGACTAGAATTGCCATTTTAGAATTCTGAGAAAGCACCCTGGCAGAAAAATAAACCAAATTAGTGTTAGAAACTATGATGAAGGATACTTCCAGAGGCCTAAGTGTCTACCTATTTTCTTTTTGAATAATTATTTCTGACAAATAAAATACCTCATTGAAATGAGTTAATATGAAATAAAAGTCTTGTTCTCAGACATTTGTTTATTGCTTGATCAAAAGGTGAAGTGATTTTGCCATATTATCATACAGTTTCAGAGTTGAGGTGTCATCTATTCAAATTTTGCATCTTAAAAGTAATCCCCTTTGGGTGGCTAGATGGCATAGTGAATAGAGGCCATGGAGTCAGGAGGATCTGAGTTCAAATCTGGCCTCAGAAGCTTGACACACTTATTAGTTGTATGACTTTGGGCAAGTCACTTAACCCCAATTGCCCTCCAAAAAAAGAAAAAAAAGTAATCCCTTTCCCAATATCCCTGACAGTTTTCAGCTGAGACGGGGAGCACCCAATCAGTTCACTCCACATTTGGATGGCTTTAATTGTTAAATTGCTTTCTCTTTTTACTCCAGTATTTTGATTATTGTTTTTCAGATATTTTGATCTTGTCTGACCATTTAGAGGAAAGGGAAAAAACAAATGACATTATGGGAATGTTACATTCTGGGTAAAGGTGCTAGATGTAGAAATGTGTAAATCAGACTGATATTCACACATGATGATAGAGCAGGCTCACACTACTGACCAGAAGGAGCCTTACTGATGACAAGGCAATGTAGTACAGCAGAGACAGGACTGGATTTAACATCACAGAACCTGCGTTTTAATACTGGCTAGTAACTGTGCACCCTAGGGCAGTGGTGGAGCAATGGACAGAATGCCAGGCCTGAAGTCAGAAAGACTCATTTTACTGAGTTCAAATCTGACTCAGATACTTACTACCTGTGTGACTTTGGGCAAGACATTTAACCCTCTTTATCTTGGTTTCCTCATCTGTAAAAATGAGCTGGAGAAGGAAATGGCAAAGCACACTAGTATCTTTGCCAAGGAAACCCAAAGTGGGGTCATGAAGACATGACTGAAAAGGCTGACCAACACAATGACTGTTTGACTTTAAATTAGTTGCTTGCTTTCCCTGTGCCTCATTTTCTAAATCTGTAAAATGAAGGAATTGGGCTTTATAATCTTAGATGTTCCTTCCAAGACCTAAATCTGTTGATTCTAAGAAATTGAACTTCATGTTTTTGCTTGTTTACTTTTTTGTTTGTACCTCTTCTGGAGGCAGTGGGAAGGGGTGCTGAACATGTGTAATCAAAGAAACTGGGTTTGAGTCCTTATTCTGTCCCTTGGACAAATCACATCATCTTGGAAACCTTTGATTCCTCACCTGAAAAATAAGGAGTTTGGCTAGATCAGTGGTTCACAAAATTTGATCTGGGGATACTTGAGACTCTTTCAGGGTGTCTACAAGTTCAAAATTATTTTAATGATAATATTAAGATATTTTAATTTTCAATACAGACATAATTGATCGATATAACCCATAGCTAGATAGTACAGTAGATAGAGTACCATGCCTGAAGATAGACTCATCTTCCTGAGTTCAAATCTGACCTTAGATATTTACTAGCTAAGTGACTTTGGGCAAGTTACTTAAACCTATTTGCCTCAGTTCCCTCATCTATAAAATGAGCTTGAGATAGAAATGACAAATCACTGTAGTATCTTTGCCAAGAAAACCCCCAAAGAAGTCACAAATTATTAAACATAACTGAAAAAACAATGAGTGAACTGAAATAGCCTATAGAAACCCCCATATAGACCCCATATTAAGGGAATCTTCAATAATTTTAAGAGTATAAAGGAGTCCTGAGACCACAAAGCCTGAGAACCACTGAACTAGAAAATCTATTTTCTTTTTCAACACCTGAGAACTCCATTTCTTGCATGTAAATAATTGTTGGTAACACATTGTAGTCTAGTGAAATTAACGCCACCTTTTGGGCTATCTATGTAATTTTAATTTTTTGCAAATTCATGATGTTCCATGATTTGAAGCCATATAACATGACTGGGAAGACATTGTGGTATAAGATTTTATGGCAGAGAAAAGCTTGTTATCATTCAAGGGACTGGGTCATTTCCCTATTGCAATTCAAATATTACTTCCTTTTCCTATTCAATCTTAGGCTCTGTTATTGTCAATATGAAATAAAAGAGCAAAATGTATGTACCAACAGACTAAATCCATCCTTAGTTAACCATTCAACTATGTGTCATGATTTAGATGATGTTCAATCTTCTGTGTGTGTATGTGTATGTGTGTGTGTGTGTATGTGTGTATGTGTGTGTGTGTGTGTGTGTGTGTGTGTGTGTGTGTGTGGCTATGGATCCAAGGGGAATGTTATTGTGGTCAACATACTTTATTTGTAATTTCCAGCATGGGATTGTTAGACTGATTGCTTTTGAGTAGATTTAAGTAGACTCAGAAATGATTTGATACCATCCTGTTTTGGAGTCCCTAGTGAAGTGCCCCAAAGATCTGTATTTGTTCTTTTAATTTTAAACATTTTTGTCAATCACTTAGATCAAGGCATAGATGGTATAATGATCAAATTTGCAGATGGCACCAAAAAGAAAAGTAATGGTACAGATTCAATGACAGAGATACAGTCCCCCAAGAGACAGTGATGGGCCAAAATAGTGGACTAAATCTCATAAGATGAAATTTAATAAGGAAAAAAGCTTCATAAACTTGTTTTAAAAAATCAACTTTATGTGTACAAATGTAAAAATAATTGCTAAGATAGATCTTTTGTTCTTTTTATTTGGTCTTTAAATCTATGGGGGAAAATCCCATAACTAATTACAATACAACAGCTGGGAAAAATACAGCTGCAACAGAACTCTAGCCACCATAAATATGTGGAGACTGTTTACTATTGATTAAAAAATCAACAAAGCTGAAGTAGTATCATGTCCATTTTGATCTTGGCTCAAAACCACATTGACCAATGGTAAGAAGCTAAAGATTCTAAGAGCAAGTTAGAACTATTTCTCAATATGCCTTGACTAGAATGAGAATTGAGAAATAAAGTGGTAGTTGTCCCAAATCTTAAGTTGTGATGATATTAAAGCATTCTGATTTTTAGTAGATCTAGATTTTGTTAGGAAGTAATTTTAGAGGGATCATAGTGGCTCTTAAAGAAGCTTTGGAAGGGATTTCACATGCATTGATACTGAGAACAGTGTCTGAGGGAGCTTTGGAATCAAATGGCTTTCACAGAAGTTTTTCTGAATGATAGATGTGGTTAATCTTAAAGTATATTTCCTTCATGACCAGATATAAAGTGGCCTTCACAGCATTGCCCCTTTTATTGCTATCTTTCCAATCTTGCCTATACTTTTCTTCCTTTCACATGATTGATGATTTATCAATACCTGCCTTCTTACTGTTTCTCAGAAATGCCACTGCTTCTCATGACTTCAACTCCATCTTTTTAATGTCTATTCTCCATGCCTGGAATGCTCTCCCTCCACATTTCTGCCTCATGGTTTTCTTAGCTTTTGTGTTGTTCAGTCATTTTTCATTTGTCTCCAACTCCTTGTGACCCCATTTGGAGTCTTCTTGGCAAAAATACTGGAGTGGTTTAAACTTTCCTTAGCTAGCTCATTTTGCAGATGAGGAAACTGAGGCAAACAGCATAAAGTGAGGCCAGATTTGAACTCAGGAAGATGTCTTCCTGACTGCAGGCTGAGAACTCTACTCATTCCTTGGATTTTCTCAAGACTAAGGTTAAATTTTAACTGAGGCAAGAAACCTTTCTCATTCTCTAACTCACTGCTAGTGCCTTCCTTTTGAGACTAACTTCCATTTATTGTATATCTCTTTATGTGTACATAGCTGTTTGTATGTTTTCTTCACGATTAGACTATGACTTTCTGGAGGATAGAAATTATGCTTTTGCCTTTATTTTCATCCCCAGGCTTTAGCACAATGCATGGTTTTAAGTAAGTTCTTTTAGATGTCAGTTCTTTCAGACTGAGTATTGGATGGTTGAGTCTAAGGTTGAGTCTACTCTGATGGTATTGAACCAAGGATCTCTTGAACTCAAACCAGCCTTCCAGGGTTGCTAAAGCACTTTTGCAAGATTAAATTGTCATATATAACTCTAAGGTCAGCAGTTATTATCAAATCTTCAAGATTCTAAAAGGACCCAGGACTTTTTTTTTCCTGTTTGAATTCTTCCTCATTGGGCATCCAACCAGCCCTGAGAGTTCCATAGAAGACAGTCAGTTGGCAGTATTCATTTGAATAAAAAGCATGCAAAACGTTTAAATATAGGGAATCCTAAAAGTCTGAGAGCAGTTTTATATTTACAGCTTAAAACTGCTCTCATACTTTGCAACAAGCTTTATAGGTAAGTGTCCTTGAACATTGGTGATCTCTCATAATCTTTTCCCTCAGAATGTTGGATAAGGGTGTTTTCTCTTTCTTTAAATTAAATGAAACTTCTCTTCATTCATGCTGAATAAGAGAATTGCCTTACTCTGCTATTTGCCTTATTTCCTTCCTATCATCTTGTTATGTACTTTTGATATGGGTCCATTATGTCTCCTTGGCCAATATAAAAGGTATTATTTATACTAACTATTCCGTTAGGCTTACATCAGTTTGAGTCTCAAATATCACATTTTGATGTAGTTCAAATCCCAACTTCTTCCATTTAAAATATATATTTCATGGAAAGGTTTCCTTGGAGGGGTGGGAGGGGAAGGAGGGATTTGGAAAAATCAATCCCTGTAACTGTTTTTGGATGAGGATGGTTGATGGAAAAGAGAAGATTAAGCTGCAAAAGAGTACATATTCTAGCCTGAAGTCATGTTTTAGTTGAAATAAAAAGTTACTTTTATTTGATATTGTGTTTGGTATGTGCTGGCTTCCTGGGGCATTGACTTTAGAGGCTTCCAGAGGGTATTTTCAGAAGGAGAAAATAAATAGGAGGCTTGAGCCATAGGGTTGTTGGGAATGAAGGAGCACTGAAGCACTAGGACTTTGTTGAAGAGGGTGATATTTTTCTTCTGGCAGCAAAGTGTTTCTCAGCATTGCAATAATGAGCAAAAATATGACAGACAATAATATTCTTTTTAGTTTTGGGAGATTTTCAGAGATTTGAACCTTTTTTTACATATCAATTTGGCATTCACAACATATATCCAGGTCCCTTTATTCATATATTCCACATATTTTACTTTCTAAGTATGGTGCCTTTAAAATGGGCCTACATAAATCTGGTTGCTAAACGAGTCTCGACTAAGCTGTCTAAGTAATGACCAGCAGCTATTTTTCATATTCCAATATATCTCCTTAATTCTTTTTTGGTTATTTGCTGCTTTTTTAGCCATTATATTTTGAAGATATTTCTAAAGACACAAGAGCCAGAAAAAGGCTACTCAATGCTCAGGTCTCACTGGGCTTAACTATATTTCCCCAAAGGGAAATCTCAAAGAGCTTTATAGATGTGAGTTATTATTGTAATATGGTAGTTTTATTATAATAAGTGTGCATTTTTGCAACATATCACTGGTCCTTTATGAATAGTCATAGGTGGCTGTCAATCAGACCCAATACCCAGTTCACTCCTGCCGTGTCACTCCCTCCCATCAGGTCCTTCATCATCAGTCTAGAAGTATAACTCATTCTACCTTTTTGGCTCCTACTCCCACATGCTTGTCCATGCCCCCTCCTCTCCTTCTCAGTGGGCAGTATCAACCAAGCATCATTATCATAGTAAGAGGTCTATTTTAATTAAACAGAAAGCTGATATGATACAGTCAACAGAATCATAAAAAGTGATCATTTGTTTCCTTCCCACACCCTAGATGGAGTCTTATTTTCACTGGCTTCTGCACCCAGAAGAGAGAAAGAGAAGAAGCTAATGCTTAATGTAAAGGCTAGAGGGGAGATTCAGTGTGACAATCAGCACTTGAAAGGAAGCTTTTTGGTGGTCATTCCCAAAGCAACTGATACCTCAACCCAATCTGTTTGGGTCTCTGTGTTGGCATAACTGAATGAAAGCTAATTGTTCCATGTAATCACCTGTTTTCACATTATTTTCTCCTGTTCGACTTCCCTGACTGAGAGAGAGAGAGAGAGAGAAGAACAGAGAGAGAGAGATGGTCAGACAGATAGACAGACAGAGAGACAATTTTGCCTAGGATCTGCCCTGCTTACATTCAGTTGGCCAAAGAAAATAGAAGTTATATGAAGATAGTTTCGTTACATATGACTTTAAATGTCAATTTTTTTGAATTTTGCTCTTTTTTTTATTCCAGTCTATATGTTAGTGCTCTTTTGCATTTTTTCTCATGGCCCTTGTCTCTATTTCATATGTCAGGCCCTTCCTTCTTTTTGTCCCACATCAAAATACAGAAAAATCTACTACCGGTTTATTTGTACCTACCAGTTGATTGTATTTTAGTATGCATTAATTTGTTCTCTCATACAGGTACTGACATCTTAGTAGATTTTTTTGGGGGGGGAAACTCACTATTCTCTATTCTTTCATTTTATCTAAAATTTCCCATTTTGGGAAACATAAACTAAAAAACTAAAAACAAAATCCCTTGGAATACATGTTCTTTAATTAGTGTAGCTGAGGAAGGACCACAAAACCTCTCTCCTTTTGTGTACAGACTGGATTAGCTATGGATGCCACAGGAAGGAGATATCTATGAAAAATGCCTGAGGAACAGCTCCAGAGGAGGAACTGCCAGAGTACCAGGGTACTAGGAGTTTATTGAAAGTGAAGATTGTGGGAATCCTCTGCTGGGTATATTACTTGATTTTCTAAGAGAGCTGTTCTCTTAACCATGGCCAGATACCAAAAGGAATAGTAGTTCTGAGAAGATGAGATTGAGATTGGGTGGGAGGTGTGTGAGATTCTTTTATTAGTAAGAACCAAAAAAAGGTATACACCATACTTTTCTCTCCTTGGTACTGACCATTCACCATTTCCATTCTTGATAAAATGACAAATTGAGATAAAAAAATTGGTTTGAAAATTGAAGGACCTAAGTTCAAAGCTGACTCAGTTATTTAATATCTCAATGACATCTTCATGAAATCACTCAAATTTAGTCTCATTACTTTTTTAATGAGAGGATTAGAGTAGCTGATCTCCAAGATGTCTTCTAGCTTTAAATCCAATAATATAAGAGTTTCTAGAAGATAAGAGTAGACCTAAAATTTATACATCTGTGTTATTTTCCCTCTCATATGTCCTTTTGTTATCCTAGTGCATTTAAACAAGGACTCACTTGGATACTGGAAGATAATTCCCAAGACCTACTAAGGGTAGAGGATATATACAGAGCTGATAGAATGTAACATGGGAAGGGAAAATACTAGCAGCTGAGGGATGAAAAGGAGGAATTTGAGCTGAATCTTAAAGGAATTTGGAACAAGAGATGAGACCAAATATACTAACAATTGTGAAAAGAATCTTTTTGACAGGATTGCAGGGTCTCTTATATTCATTTTTCAGAGTGTCTTACTCTTTGTGACTCCTTTAAGTGTTTTCTTGGCAAAGATACTGGAGTGGTTTGCCATTTCCGGCTCCAGTTCATTTTACAGATGAGGAAACTGAGGCAATCAGGGTTAAGTAATTTTCCCAGAGTCACACAATTAGTATCTGAGGCTAGATTTTAACTTAGGTGTTCCTAACTGCAGTCGTAGTGTTCTATCTGATGCACCACCTAACTGCCCCCAAGTCTATTATAAGAAAAATACCAAATAGTTGCTACAACAGTAGATGAGACCACCTCACCCACTTTACTATGACAAAATATATTTTATATAAAGGAGTTGGGGACTTACCAGCATCAGGCCACCAGGTGTTTGGGGGATTTCTATGTTGCTGGTCAATTAAGATATTTCAAAACAATTGTAGTTCTGATTTGCACTCCCCCTTTTCCCACTACACAGAATAATAGAGAGATATTTTAGACACATTAGGTGAAATAGTGCATGCTTCTTTTAGAATTTGTTATACTGAGAGACTACTAAGCAACTGTAAATCTAAAAATGCTTAAGTATAGCTTCAAAAGTTATTAAAATTATGAATTGAAATAAACAACATAGAACCAGAAAAAATGCAGTTCAACGAAAAAATTATTTTTATTCTAAGCTTCACAAGCACCAAAAATAAAAAAGTCAAAGGAAGAGGATATATGAAACAGAGGCTCTGTGGGGACAAAAATCAACCTGAACAACTAAAAGAGAAACTCACAGGCAGAGCTCTGAGCCAAAGTACTTTATTGAGGGGGCCTGGCCTTCTCTAATGAAGTGGACCCCAGCCCTTCCTCATGCCTTAAGATACTTCCTTTTTCTATGGTCTTATTTTTATAAGGCTTAATGCCATATTTGTTACCAGAACATTACAAAGCAGTTATACAAAGTACTTAATCCTATTGGTTGACATATGATGCATAAGCTAAAAATGGTGTGTCAGCAAAGTCATGGGTTGGGTGAAGCAGGGAATATGTCTGTTGACTAGGTGGCCACAAGATGGATGGACTCCTCCTTAGGCTGGGTAAGAGGAGATTGATGTGTGTTACACACACAATCCAAGAACATGTTGGATGGTGAGAAGGGAAACGTTCTGTACCATGCCACCCATGCTTGATTTGGTTATGGAATTTGAGCAAAACAGGATGGAGATATTCATGTCAGCATTCTTGAGTTTATTCAAGTAAGCTCCATAGGTGGTAAATAAGTAGTGACTAATATATTAAAATTTGAGGAAGAGAAGATTCTGGGAAGATAGAAGAATAGGTCAGAAATTTCCAAGCTCTCAGGATGTTTCCCCACAAAAGAGTTAAAATAGCACTTTACTGCAAACAAAGTGTAGGTGGAGATAGATAAGAATAGGGGCACAACCAGGGTATTCCTGGGGCAATTTGAGAATATTGGAAGAAAAATCTTAGGATGAGGTTTGGTCCCTGTGAAGAGTAAACACCTCTAGGCTAGATTTTGTTTTAACCCAACTAGCAGCAAGAAGCTTAAACAAGTGGCAAGTCCTGGGGTTATTTGGTTTGAAATGTTGCATTGGCACCAGCTACATAAACTTTTCCCCCCCAAAATAAGGAGAATAGGGCATTTGAGCCAAGGAAGATATAGGCAACGTCTGCTGGTAAGGAACACTAGATCCAGCTCTGCTGTGAAGAGTGGTGGGAGTGAGAAGGAATCATCAGACACCCAGTGAGTGCAGAAGCAGTGGGGCAGAAAGTCCCTGGCTGTGGGCACTTATAGGACATTTGAGGTTTGACTTTGGTCCCAGTCTAAAGGGAAGAACTGAAAGTCTGGGCCAAGAAGCACCTTTATCCATACCCCAGGGCTAGAGGTAATTATAAAATTTAAAGTATTATGACAAAAATATACAGCCAAAGGAGAAAGAATCCTAGCATAGAAAGCTTTGTGTGAATAGAGATGATGGGGTTCATCTTCAGAGGAGGATACTGAAATAAAAAAAAAACCAAAGAATAATGTTAAATGGACACCTGCCCAAAAAGAATTTATAGAAGATCTTTAAAAAGACTTTAAAAATCAAGTGACAGAGATGGAGGAAAAACTTAAAAAAAAGATAAAAATGTAAGAAAACCAAGAAGTATATGGAAAGAAAGTCAACCAATTAGAAAAGAGGAAGAATCTTTTAAAATTGATTTTACTTTATTTATTTATTTGTTTTATTCTTAACTTAAGAAATAAAACACGCACTGCCATAACATAGGGAAAAAAGATAATTGTACAAGAAACAGCAAATTTGTTACACAAAACTATGCATTCCTTTTAAATGTTTAATAAAATTATGATGCAACTTTTTTCTTTTTTTCTTCCTTTGCCCACCCCATGATAAGCGAATCTGAATTTTTCTAATGTCACCAGTAACCTCCTAGTCATAAAATCATTTTTCTGCCTTCCTATTACTTTACCTCTCCACTGTATTTTCTGCTGATCACCTCTTGTTAATAAGTTCTGTGCTTGGATTGTATGATAACAGAACTCTCCCAGTGCTTTTATCTCTTGGGAGGCATAGACTACTCCCCTACCCACAACGCCCAGGCTTTATCTTCTCATTCTCTTCTCTATATATACTCTTCATCTCTGTTGATCTCAAACATTCTTATAGCTTTAACTATAACTTTTTTTGAAATTTTATTCATTTATTTATTTTATTGTATACATTTTCATGAGATTTTGAGCTACAAATTTTCTCCCCATCTTTCCCCCACCCACCACCCCAAAACAACCATCCCACTGTATAATCCTTCCCCCAAACTTCTCTCTCCTATGTCCTCCCCCACCACCCCTCTGACTTTCTGGTAGAGCAAGATGGATCTCCCTACTCCAGTGCCTGTATGTCTTAATTCACAGTTAATAATAATCATCCACCACCTTCCCCCCCAGAAAGACAAGCAAATCAAAACAGGGTGTACATGTGTAGTAATGGAGAACATCTCCACAATAGATATATTGTGAGAGACTGATTATATGTCTCTCCTTCCTATCTTGCCCCACCTTATTCTATTCTCTACCCTGTCCCTGCCCCTTTACAAAAGTGTGTGCTTCCAGCAACCCCTTCCCCCAACCTACCCTCCCCTCTGTCATCCGACCTCTCATCCCCATACCCCCCCTACTCTCTTGTGTGGCAAGACACCTAGTTTAGAGTTTATGTCATTCCTGCTCTAAGCCAAATTCAATGAGAGTAATGGTTCTTTTCCTTTTGCCTTCCTGTTCTTCCCCTCCATGTTGCCTCTTCTATATGAGATGATTAACCCCATTCTGTTTCACCCTGTCTCCTCTCATTCTATTCCACTCTCACCTCAGAATTTGACCTTTTAAAGTATCATCCCTTTGTATTCAATTGATCCTGTGCCCTCTATGTACACATATATACACATACTCAGATAGGTATTCATATGCATATATATATATATATATATATACCCACCTATATAGAAATATGTGTATGTACACACACACACATATTTGTATTCCCTTCACCTATCCTCATACTGAGAAAAGTTTCATAAGTTATAATTATCATTTTTCCATGTTGGCATGTAAATAGTTCAGCTTTGATAAGTCCCTCATGATTTCTTTTCCATGTTTACCTTCTTATGCTTCTTGTATTTGAGTGTCAAATTTTCTTTTCAGTTCTGGTTTTTTCAGCAAGAATGCTTGGAAGTCCTCCACCTCACTGAATAACTATATTTTCCCCTAGAACATTATACTCAATTTTGCTGGTAGATGATTCTTGGTTTTAATCCTAACTCCCTTGATCTCTGGAATTGATCCCATAATGTAGAAGCTGCTAGATCCTGGGTTATCCTAATTGTGTTTCCACAGCATTCAAATAGTTTCTTCTTGGCAGCTTGTAATGTATTCTCTTTGTTCTGGGGACTCCAGAAGCTGGCTATAACCATCCTAGGAGTTTTCTTTTGGGAATCTTTTTCAAGAGGTTATCAGTGAATTATTTCAAGTTCTATTTTGCCCTCTGGTTCTAAAATATTAGGGCAATTTTTCTTGAGAATTTCTTGAAGGATGCTTTCTAGGTTCTTTTTTTTGATCATGGCTTTCACATAGTCCAACAATTTTTAAATTTTCTCTCCTGGATCTATTTTCCAGGTCAGTGGTTTTTTTCAAGGAGATATTTTATATTGCCTTATATTTTTTCATTTGTTTGGATCTGTTTAATAGTATCTCTATTTCTCATAAAGTCATTTGCTTCCATCTGCT
>JAQQSW010009505.1:0-13217 GCA_028646575.1 Pseudocheirus occidentalis
AAAAAATTATTTAATCATGTTGGTGCCTTTTTTGCATCTCATTTTTTCTATCTCTTTCATTTTTGAATATATCCTTCCCTATTCCCCTATCCACACAGCCACCCCTTGTAACAACGATTTTAAAAATACAGAGGGAAAAAGTAATCTAATAAAATTAGCTAAGACTTTGACTACGTCCTATAATATTCCACATCCATGGTTCAGCACCTTGGCCATGAAGAGAGGGAAGTACATTTTCTTGACTCTTTTCTGGGGCCAGGCTTGCTTGCTCCTAACAATTATACAGCATTCAGCTTTCTTTTTGTTGTTCTTTCCACTTACATTTTTATAACTATTGTATATACATTGAGTGCTGCTATAATGTGTGTTTCAAAAATGCAGATTTGTTCCAATGAGAATGATATATTAGGGAAGATTTTAAGCATAATTCAAATGTTGAGATTTCTTCCAGGAGAACATTGATAATGCAGAAAACTGTACCACTTCACAACTCCAAGACTGCAACCCTTCTCACTCCCATTTCCAAATAAAAACTTCAAGTCTTAGTTAAGGTAAATTGCCATGTTTATTATATGCTGTAAGAGCTGTGAAGTCTCCCCATCTGAAGTATTCCTACCCCCTTCCTCTTCTGACTCGGCCTCTGGCCCAAGGCCCCACCCACCCAGGTCCTGAACCGGGGCCTGCCCCTGCCCAGTTTCCTGGGGGTGAAGGCTGAGCAGCAAGCAGCCAAAAGCAGCAGATGCTGTCACTGTTTATGAAGGTATTTTGTACCCATTTAACATGTATAAACTTGTGTTACCATTTTAAAAATTAGCTTTCTACCTTTTTTTATGTGTCAACTGACAAAGTTTATGATCGTTAGCCCCATGTCCCCCATAAGCAGTGTGGTTTTTAGCATAGCCTGGTGTTTGGAGGGCATTATAGGCTGTATTATTTTTCTAGTTCTACTTATTTCATTTTATACCAGTTTATATGTTTTCTCTAATTTCTCGGAATTCTTCAAATACATTATTTCTTATCTGTATATTACATTGCATTAATGTACCATAATTTGTTCAGCTATTTCTCAATCAATGGGCACCTACTTTCATTCCAGTTTTTTGCTGCTACAAAAATGCTGTTCTGAGTATTTAGGTATATAGGAGAACTTTCTTCCTGCCTTTTACCTCCTTGAAGTATATGACAGGCAATGGGATGTCTAAGTTAAGTACATAGTGCCTTGAGGCCACAGGTTCCCTACCATAATCATTTTTTAAGCATAATTCCAAATTGCTTTGCACAAATGATTAGGCCAATTCACAGCTCTGCTAATACTACATTAGTTTGCCTATGCTTAAAATGTCTCAATTTAAATTATTATGGTTCAGTGGTGAAAGTAAATACATATTTGGGGCTCATGAACTATGGTTTTGAATGGGTTACTCACAAAGTAACCACAAGTAGCTTTTTCTAAGGGTTGATGTGAGAAAGTGGTGCCCCAAGTGTTATATTTTAGATAATTTTATTATTGTGTGCAAATTATGATTCTTTTATCATCTGTATTTACAAATGCAATCACAGAGAAGTAACTTCACATCCCTAAACCTCAGTTTCTTAATCTGTAAAATCAAGGACTTAAATAAGCTAACTTTTAAATGAATAGGACTTCACTTTTAAAAAAGCCTGAAATATAAAAATCCAAACTTGCAAAATATGTTAGAATTTTAGTTTATATTACTACATAGTAGCTCTAATAGTATATTTTAAATAAGATTTAATTTGCAGCAATTTGCTTGAGAAAGAATTTTTTAGGAATTCATAAATTATATAAAATGAGGTTCCTAGGCATTTAAAAAGACTGTTCTTTATATGTTTCATTCAACTATGCCTCATCATCTCCCAAGGAGTATTGTAAGCACTTTAGAAATGGGTAAATTGGATCTGTGTACGTGCCATCCTTCACACCCAGTCCTACCTGCAATCCTCCCTGGCAACTGAAAGATCATTAAATGAAGTTATGGAGAAATGATCTCAAAAATTATTATTGAGCTGCTAAAGTTGCTCTATTCCACAATGAAAGAAAATTGTTTAACCTAATTGAATCTCTATGTTGCATAAGATTTTACATGGAGAATATTTATAGTAAACTATCACTTATTCAATGATGAGGTGGCCCCGGATTATTTCTGTAGGACCAAGTCTTAGTATTTACCATTTGTTGGATGCTGATGGAGTTCCGGATGCTACAAGATACTATAAATTATAGTCCCTGTTCAGTGTCATTTTCAGTAGTCTAATTTTGAGTAAAAACTGCCAATTTCTCTTACTTTGTAGCTGGGCTTATAGATTTTGGAGTTGAGACTTCTGTTTCCATTGGCATTGATGAGAAGTAAGCAGAAACAGACTGAAGAGTTTATATATTAATTTTTTTTGCAAGGTCAGTTTCAGCATAACAGAGTGAAAAAAGCCAGTTCCCATTTCCAGAGTAAACTGAAGCCCCCCAAACACTCTCTTATACAATGAGAACTCATTTTACTATGTATAAAACATTCATTTTGGCTTTGGCAAAATTGTTTCCTGTTTGGTAAAGTTATCCTTGAGCCTCCTGCTCACTAAAGGAGACCTGTAGCTGTGCACTTTCCCAGTTACTTTTATTTCATTCTCTGGATAAAGTCTATTGATCAGCATGCAGGGAGGGAACTTACCAAAAAGTTGTTCCATTGTCTCATTCCTGGTGAGTTTCATTAATTCTAGCGGCTGTCTAGAATGATTTTGATTTATTCAGTCAACAGGCAAGGAGATATATTAAATACAAGTGCTTTGAACCTAATAGATACTCAATGAATATTTGTTTCCTTAAATGAGCTCCTGGGGTTTGCTCCAATCTATGATTTCTAAAACAAAAAACAAAAAAACATAAAATAAACAAACCCTTTCATTTTCTCCAAGAGAAAGTTCTGCAGAGGACACGTAGACTTCCTCTTCATTTTGTCTGTCCCCTCCTTTCCAAGTCCATTTTCCAACTTTACATCTCTCAGAGACTACTAGAATGATATTATTGCATTATGATTTATATAAATCCCCTTGTGTTTGTCCTTCAGTGTGTTTTCCTAGTTGTCAGTAAGAATAAAATATTTAGGCATTTGGAGAACTGCCGAATGGAAAAATATTACTGATATTTTCCTTCTCAACTGGCAGAGTCAAAATATACTTATTATCCGACATGTCCAGATGGCAATAATTATTGCTCTCTATGGGTTTGAATCAGCATCATCAAGATGAGTGCTGTGCCCATATTACTCAACTTAAAATCCCATTGGTGGTAAGCCTAGTGCATGTTTTAAGGAAAACTGGAGAGGCATTGTCATATACTGGATAGAGAGCTAGCTTCAAAGGCAGAAAGATTAAGTCCTGTTTCTGACACATAATATCTGTGTGAGCATAGGCAAGTAAGTCACTTAATATTATAGTGTCACAGGCAACTATCTAAAATTATAAGTTGCAGAGAAGATGGGACTTGCTTTGATAAAGGAAGTTTCTTCACAACAGAGTTCTCTATACCATTGAAATCATAGGTCTGCCTATAGTCCCATGATTACAGAATGAAAATAAGCCATTTATAATGAAGTTCCGGTTCTGAGACATATGCAATCCTTTGTGATTTGTTCTAATCCAACATGTGGAGGTTTGGTGAACCTTCATCCGGCCATAAGTGACTAAAGGGACTGATATTGCAATGGTAACAATGCTATTGTTCAGTCATGCTCAACCTTTTGTGTTCCCATTTGGGGTTTTCTTGGCAAAGATACTAGAGTGGTTTGCCATTTCCTTCTCCAGTGGATCCATTTTGTCAAGCAGAGGTTAATTGACTTGGCCAGGGTCACGCAGCTAAGCAGTGTCTAAGGCTGGATTCGAACTCAGGTCTTCCTGACTGAACCACCAACTGCCTCTAATGATGATTAAGATGATAAAGAGTCTTCTTATGGGCTGATGACAAGTTGGAACTGAGCTTATATACAAAATGAGCAGACCATCTCTTTCTTTTTCCTATGGTAGATTTTGAGTGAGGAAGATTGCTTTGAACCACTAGGTGGGGAAAGGACAGCAGGCCCTGTCTCCCAGTCAACCACCATGTGGCCATAATTACATGGAGTCCTTGTTTCTTAAGTGCTTATCGTTTCCTTATCTTGAACAGTGAGATTAGGAAATTCATTAAAACCACCTGAGTCTCACTGACATCTAGAGTCCTGGAGCTGGTAACAGTAGCTGAATCTGGAAAAGAACAGTAAGTAGCTAAGCTGCTTGATATATCTATGCCTAAAAGGAGCCAGCCCAGCTGACCAAGGGATGGATTCATCATCTACTGATGACCCCCAGAAGCAAACTGGGTGGGGCCTCCATGAAAGGAGAAAATGACTCTCAGGCTTAGGGGCCATGGAGCATCCCTCAGCTCCACATGCTTTATACACATGTGCCTAACTGCCTTTGTGTCTTATGTTCCAGTTTGTCCTTTTGTCATTCTTTACTCATAATATGACCAGCCCATCTTTTGTTTTTACTGTCACACATATAATGTTTTAATAATGTCCTTTGCTCATTCAGAGCTCCTCATTAGTTATGGACGCAGGCTGCTCTGATTTCTGGTACAGTGTTTCTTTTGCGATAATTCATCACCTCTATGTGCTTTGGTTGCATGTTTTTTTTGTACTATAGAGTCAAGATGGAAATAAAAAGATAGGAGGAAGATCAGAAAGGAACATGCAAAATTTTCAAAAGGAATGAATAATTCAAGAGCAAACTCTTCTGATTAAAATGTCAGTAATTATGAAGAGGATAATTATTTTCATGCATTTTTATTGCTCCTCTGTTGCTAACATTTCCAACGGACAAAGCATGAAACAGAAAGTAAGGTAAAAAGAAAAGGACTCATTACTATTAAAATGCCACCATCCAGTCTCTTAACCTTGTTTGCCTCAGTTTCCTCTTCTGTGAAATAAGCTAGAGAACGAAAGGGCAAACCAGTATCTTTGCCAAAATGGGTCCCGAAGAATCAGACACAACTTAACTCAACAACTCAACAACTGACCTATCAGGAGGTGAGCTCTTCTCTCTAGGCTCCTTCTCTCCTTTTAGAGGAGATACTCTGCTGTCCCTTATACCAAAAATTAAAAAGATGAAAAACAAGTTCAACAAAACTAATGCACACATAAACCAAGGATGACCATATTCTATGCAATACTCCTCTCAAAGGAGGAAGGGAAGTGCATTCTTCTATCTCTTCTTTGGGGCAAAGCTTGAATATAATTCCATAGCATTTTTGTTTGTTTTTTGTTGTTTTTTTAAATTTTTATTTTTTGTTGTTCTTTCCATTTGCATTGCTGTAGTCATTGTGTATATTGCTTTCCTGATTCTGCTTCCTTCTTTTTGTATGCATTCCTTTAAATTCTTCGTATATTCCATGGGGTGAAGTCCAATTCATTCTCCACTCTAGTTAGGTCTTTCACCAAGCTTTTTTTAAGCTAGTTTATTTCCACTACTTTTCTATATACAGTTTTATAAAAACAATATATACGTGCATAGAGAACATCATTAAGGAGGGGATTAGTAGGAAGAGAATTTTAATGGGTATATTAGTGGGAACAGGTAAACTTTTGTAAGCAATATTCCATAGTAGACCATGTTTACCATCACACAATTCAATGAAAGATATAAAGAAGAAAAGAATCAATTGTGCTCATTGTTGACTATAAAAAAAGCTTTGGATTTGACCAGTCAAGGTGCCATTTTAAAGCCAATAAGGTTTATTACATTTATACATTAAAATGATATAATTATATAAAGCTATTGTAGCAGAAATAACCTTGCTTAAAGGTGCTCTGGTCATTAATATCAAGTAATATATAAAACAGGAAAACACGAGCTCATCAAAAGGGTTCACCACTGACATGATGTATATCCAGGGCAGAGTCCAAGTTAAAGAATTTCCTATAGATGGTGAGTTCCTCCAGATGTTCCTATTTGTAGAAAACATTATGCTAGGGGCATCAAATCCTGGAATATAGCAGAACATACTGGATAATATCATTAACCACTCCAAAAAAAGTGTGGTCTAACTATCCACATAGAAAAATCTAGGTGTGTGAATACCTATTCACAACAACATAAAATGATGTTCAGGTAGATAGACAAACTGAATGAAACAACTACATTTTTATAGTGGTCTATTCTCGTGATCAGTGACGATGGAACCACCTCAGAACTTTGACAGTTCCTAATATGCCATGAAGAAGTAGAAATGGCTCTCAAGAAAATTAAATCAAGAATAGCTGGGCACACAGATTGTGGGAGGGGCCTTACAGTGGAATCAATGTTCTGGGCTGGGGGGTAGGGGCAAAAAGGGGAGAAAATCTGTAACTCAAAACCTTGTGGAAATGAATGATGTAACAACCAAGAAAATAAATTAAAATTAAAAAAAAAAGAATAGCTGGGCACATTTAAATATGTATGTGTGTATATATATATACATATATATATATATGTATGTATGTATGTATGTGTATATGTATATAGTTGTAATGGGAATCTGAAGATCTTCCCTGCCCCTAGACCCTTTGCTTAAGTGGCTTGGGTGGCTCTGAGAGTCTTCCCTGATTTGAAAGTATACTCTGCCCCATAATAGTCTGAATGTGATCACGTGGAGCCTGTGGCAAGAGGCTTGTTTTTTGGGAATGGCCACACTTTGTTACGTTGTAATTGGACAGTGGGTCAAGTGGGCTGTGACGTTCTCTGACCCAGGAGAAGGCTATATATATACACCCTGATATGAGGCTTTACTTTGGGGCTCACTTTGAGAAGAGTTGTGTGATTGGCCAGATGAGACTTTGGGAAGCTGTTGAGTGCCCCCGGGGTTTGAAAAACCCAGATGTTGATGCTTCCCTCTCTGCTAACTGTGAATAGGTAATGGATATAATGGTCAGATGGTTGGAAGCCCATCTGCTGATCTGTTTCTCCTTGTAACTTGTGTTTGTAATTCTTTGAAGTTCAGGGTGCTCACTTTTTCCTCTGAACTAGGTAAATGATATGTGTTTGACTGATTAAAGTGAGACTGTTAACCCATCTTGAGTTGCTTTCCTTTAGAAAAGCAGATCTAAGAACCTGTGCTGGCAGCCATCCTGGGTATGCTAGGGTGCTTGCTGCTACAATAGTAAATCCATGATGGAGGTGATGTAATTATAAGATTGATTTTTGAGATATTTCAAAGAGAATTTGAAGATCTGATGCAAAAATCAAAAGAGATCATGCATAGGAATAAAAATAAATAAAAATGGAGACATCTGAAATAACTGGCCTATGTAACTACTTTCCTTTTCTACAAAGTCTTTATAATAATGGTCTATAGGAAGAAAACTCAAATAAAGTAGACTTTTGTAAATATTTACCTCTAGAACAGCGATTCTCAACCTGTGGGTCGTGACCCCTTGGGGGGTTGCCTAAGACCATTGGAACACATATTTCCAGTGGTCTTAGGAACTGAGACACCTCTCCTCTATTCATCTCCCTGCGAGTCCGCCCACATACAGATACGGCCATATACCAGTATCAAAGAGTCGAGGCATTAGGAAAGTTGAGAACACTGGTCTAGAAGATCTTATCTTCACAGTCACATGATTGTCTTGGAAATTGTGGAGAATCTGTTGTATTTAAAGTTTGCTGATTTTTTAAAAAATAACTCCTTGAATCAAAATCCAGCCTTAAAGTCTAACAAAGTTCCTCTCACATATATTTTAAGGTCAAATGATTCCTTGCAATCATAGAGATAACTTTGTTCAAAGAAACATTTAATTTCAAAGTCAAGTAAGGCATGTGAGAGGGAATTGTACTTGCCAATTATGTTTAACACTGTTCTGAAAGATATTTTTGCATAAAATACAATAGAAGAGAGATTCCCCATAGATTACAGGAACGGTTAGATACTCCTTTTACAGGTGATGTTTTGACTCTGTTGAGCCCCAGACTACAGAGCTTCTTCAGTGGGCTAATAAAAATAACAAGAGCTAGTATTTACATAGCCCTTTGTTTACAAAATACTTTATAATTATTATCTCACTTAATCCTCAGGACAACCTTGGGAGGTAGTTCCTTTTATTATCCCATTTTACAGATGAGGAAATTGAGGCAAACAGATGTAAGGCTACTTACCCAGGGTCACAGAGCTAGTAAATATCTGAGGCTAGATTCAAACTCAAGTCTTTCTGATTCCGCATCCAGTGCTGTCTTCACTACCCTTACCTGCCTGTCCATGGCTACTCAAAGGAGACAAAGGAAAGAAGGTATATATCTTAGATTATAACATGAAATTGAACAGACTAACCCATAAAGTTAGTCCAAGAGTGCATATGTCTTGGACTGTTATTACAGATGAATAATGAGCTGGAGCAAGAATTGAACAGGAGTAGAACAAATTTATCTAATTTGGATAATTGCACAGTGATTTAAATTATCTCAAACTTCTCCTTGCCACAGGAGCATATCTTTTAAATACCAATACTCTTCCAGGATAGCTATGTGACTGTGAATCATGCAATAACACTCACAGAAGAATCAAAGCTTTGATGATCTAAAGAAAGAGCAATGGAAAGATGCATGATGAGTGAAGGCTGTAGCATATTAACAATAACTTGCCTGCAAGAATTAGTGTGAAAGATATTATCCAAAAAAGTTCAGAAAGATGAATATCTTTATATAGAGAAAATGAATGGTAACAGATGGAATTACTCAAGTGTTTCATTGACACTGGCTAAATATTAACAAGTCTAAGAAGATTTCTAGGATGTCGGGTATTTCCTCTATACAAGGACATGGAGAATTAGTTGCACAGAAAGAGAAGGAATGGATAGGTTGCAGTCTGCATGAGTAAAGGGAGGAGCTGCACTAGATGATATCAGAGAGCCACTGAAATATACCTATAGTCAACCTTCATTCTTCATCTCAAGCTAGGGTAGGTATGAGGGTGGAGTACATAGATGTGCCAAGATGAACTTAGTCATACTGGAGAATAAGTCATGGAAGAACTTGGCCTAACAAACTGAGGGTCAGGACTAGAAGAGAGTTAAGCATACGTCAGGGTCCAAGGTTTGGTACTGAAGAAATGCAAGTACCAGCTTAGCTTTCAAAAAAGAAAGGAGACTGGAGTTTAAAATCTAATAGGTCCGTGAGCTAGACTTTGATTTTCAGCAAAATCATGATTATAAGACAGAAGAGGAGTAAGTAAATAGTACTAAAGAAAAAAAAGAAAAAGATGAGTTTTAAAAAGAAAAGGATGAGTTTTAACAATATTGTATGATGATCAACAGTGAATGACTTAGTTATTCTCAGCAATACAACAGACAATTCCAAATTTCATGATGAAAAATGCCATCCAAAGTATACTATTTTTCACTTTATTTTTGGTTTTTTTTATCTGTTTTCTTCTACAACATGACTAATACAGAAATATGCTTTGCACGATTACATATATATAATCTGTATCAAATTCCTTGCTCTCTCAGGGAGGGAATTTGGAACTCAAAATTTTTTTAAATGGATGTTAAAAATTGTTTTTATATGCAATTTGTAAAAATAAAATAATATTACAAAAAGAAAAAGATGAGCTTTGGTAGATCAAAAATTGAAGTTGAGTCGATAGTGTGATATGGTAGTGAAAAAAAACTAATGTAATTTCGGCTTCATTAAAAAAAGAGTATCCAGGACTAGGGTAGACAAGTATAGTCTTCTCACATTCTGCCTCAGACATACATCTGAAATATGTTTTTGGTTTTGTGTGTCATGTTTTAAAAAAGAGAACACTGATAGACTGGAAAGTGTCCAAAGGAGGGCCCCAGAAATCATGCCATGTACGGGTCCATTGAAGGAAATGGAAATTTTTTTAGTTTGGAGAAGAGAACATTTAGGGCAACGGTTCTCAACCTGTGGGTTGCAACCCCTTTGGGGGTTGAACGACCCTTTCACAGGGGTCACCTAAGACCATCAGAAAACACATTATTTCCAATGGTCTCAGGAACCGAGACACCATTCCTCTCTCTCCAGGCCGGTCTGTCCACATGCAGATATGAGTAGTAAAGGGTTGCAGCATTAGGAAGGTTGAGAACCACTGATTTAGGGGGACATGATAGCTACCTTCAAGCATTTGTAATGTGAACAGAAGGATTAGCCTTTATTGCTTTGTCCTCAGAGAACAGAAGTAGAAGTGATCAGAGAAGTTGGGAAGAGACATGTGGATAGAAAGGTTCCGGACAGGCAGTGGAGAGGCTTTGGAATGGTGGACATGCATGGGAAGCTGGACTCATCACGTCCCTGTATTTGCTTGAAATTCCAGAGACAATTGTGGGTGGACCTCCTCTTAATGAGATCATTCCCTCCCTGGTTAGGTTGAGATCAGCTTCCAGGTAAAGCACTCGTTTACTTTGTGCATTCTTTGGTATATTCTAACTGGAATAACTTCTCTGATGACTGTTTGTTGTTTTGTTTAGATAAACGGATTCACTTGCTATTTGTGATATAATTCTAGCTCAATATCCCTCTTGGAGATAGGTGAGGGAAGGAGCAAACACCCAGCTATGACCTTTTTCCTATTCCCTTCAAAGCAGAAATCTCAATCTCTCTTCAAGCAAAGTGGGCCAGATTCCAGATATCTACTCACAATGTATGTCACCACCCATCTTTTATATATTGGCTTACATATAAACCTTATACATATAATATTGTTTATGCTGAACTAAGGTTCTAATGTTTGTGAGTACTTTTTAAATCTAGATTTTTTTTTTTTACCTGTGCTTATATAGTTTCATGGTTTTCTTCTTGTGTGAACAAGTTGATCTTTTCTTGGCACTGTTAGTCAACAGAAACAACCTGAAACGAAATTAATTGCTCTGCAATCAATTTTTTTTTTTGTGAGTCAGAATTAGTAAAATAGGATAACAAGAAAGTTGAGCTGACATTGTTTAGGGACAAGTTATGGATTGCTGAATGTGTAAATATAAACAAATTCATGGGTTTTCATGGAGTCTGGAGTCTGAGGACTTTGGTTCAAATTTCACCTCTATTGCTTGTGAGCTGAACTCCCCTAAGACTTGGTTTCCTTACCTGTAAAATGAAAGGGTTGGATTAGATGGCCTCAAATAACAAAATCATAGATTTAAAGCTGGAAGTGACCATTTATTCCTTTATTTTGCAGATGAGTAAACTGAGATTTGGACATGGAATTATTTGTTTACCATGAGATAAGTAAATGTCAGATCCAGGATTTGATCTCAAGTTTTCCTTATTCCAAGTCCAACACTATTTACTACCACACTGCCTTTCTTCCATTTCTATATATATGATCTCATGATACCATGTAGCTTGGGTTCAATTTTATCTACATATCACCATCCACTGGGAGTCGATGGGTAAAAGAAAAAGAAGGAACACATAGAAAACAGATCATTACCACTGATCAGAATGACTTTGCAGAGGCAGGATCCTTTGGAGGAAAGGACTGTTTCATGGCAGATAAAGTGAGATAGAATTTCACAAGCTCTATCTAATACTTGGGGAAAAAACAATAAAGATAACATGAAATGCATTTCAATAATTTCAGATATTCATGTGATTTTGCTTTTGTGGGTAATCCTCCAACTGATGTAGCTTACAATACCTCTGTGACAGTTTTGGAAAGTGGTGATGCCCAGAAATGTCACTCTGAGGCTCACCTGGAAATGAGCTCCTCATAGCCAGGTTGGTCCTGCTAGAATTTGTGATCTCTTGGCAAAGCCTTCAAGAACACATGGTCAGTTAAGTCCAAGATATACTTGTAAGCACTACTGTGTGCAAGAGACTCTGTTAGGCACTCAGGTTAAGGACAAAGAATGAAACATCCCCATTGTCAAAGAGCTCACATTCTACTGGAAGAATCCAAAATGTAAACAAATAAGTATGTATAAAGTAATTACAAGAGTCAGAGGGGGATAAGGACACTGTTAGGGATGCTCACAAAAGCCGTCATGTAGGGATTTTGTGAAGAGGAGGAAAAGGAAAAGGAGGAGGAGGGAAAAGAGAAGAAAGAAGAGAAGGAGAGTCCATTTGGCAGAACCCTTCTAATCCAGCTACAGGTAGAGCCTTGGTGTTTGAGGGACTTGTGCTGTATGGTGATGGAGCCTTGGTTGGCTGAAGTGTCATAAGCACTGATAACTCATGAGTGACTGAGCTACACCTGAGAGCACTTAAAAAAGGAGTGATTTGCCTGTCATTCTACTCTGTTTCTCTTTTTCTTCCAGGCAATGAGGGAGGCAAGCTGCATTTCCTCATCTAGCAGCTATGTGTTCATGAGCACCTGGTGCCTCTCTTTCTTTTGTGTTTATTCTTCTATGATCTTAGGTCTAAGAATGAATATCTAGACACAGAACTGACCAGGTTTATGACCTTCTGAACTTCAAAAGGTTGAAACCGTCTGTCTGCCAACTTGAGGCAGTAAAATTGGCTAACAATTTTAGAGAGGATGTACCTGCAGAGAGCTATGGAAAGCCAATCAGCTGGGGATGGCAGTGTCTTTGGAGTGTGATTCTTTACAAAAATAACATTTTATTTTTCCCCAATTACTGTTGAAAACAACTTTTAACATTTTTTTTAAGCTTTGAGTTTCAATGTCCATCCCTTCCTCCTTCTCTCCCCTCCCTGAGATGGTAAGCAATCTGATATACATGTGCAATCATGCACATGCAAAATATTTCCATATTAGTCATTCTGTGCATTCTGTGCACGAAGATGCAAATAAAAAATGAAAGAGTGAATAAGAATATGCTTCCTTCAATATTCAGATAATATTAGTTCTGTCTCTGGAGGCAGATAGCATGTTTCATCATGAATCCTTTGTGACTGTCTTGGATCATTGTATTGCTGATAATAGCTAAGTTATTCACAGGTCTTCATCATTCAGTATTGCTGTTACTATGTACAATGTTCTCCTGGTTCTGCTCTCTTCACTCAGCATCACTTCATATAAGTCTTTGCAGGTTTTTCTGAAGTCTGTCTGTTTATAGTTTCTTATAGCACAATAATATTCCATTACATTCGTATACCACAACTTGTTCAGCCATTCCCCAGTTGATGGACATCCCCTCAATTTCCAATTCTTTGCCACCACAAAAAGAGCTGCTATAAATATTTTTGTACAAGTTGGTCCTCCCCCACCTTTAAAAAAT
>JAQQSW010009506.1:0-13217 GCA_028646575.1 Pseudocheirus occidentalis
GAGAGAGAGAGAGAGAGAGAAATAAAGAGAGAGTGTGTTTCTCTCCCAGCATCTGGAAGCTGACTGAGACCTGAGATGGAGTTTTTCTGAGGCCAAAATCTGGTGAAGGCCATCCAGAAGGCTAATATTCCTTCTGGGTCCTAGGGCCAGCTGAACTGCTGGAAGACTGAAGAAGCATGACCAGGATAAGACTGTTTATTCATGGCCTGGCTGATCCTTGAGGCAAAAGAAGTGGTGAAAGGTTTGAAATGTACTGGACCCTGTGAACTTCAGTGTGTGCCAGAGATTACCCTAACCACTGGACAAGGACCTGGGAGCTGTCTACCTCTGAGGGCTGGACAAGGACCTGGCAGCTATCTGCTTCTGAATCCAGGTGACTGTTTGGTGGATTCAGGAGGCAGCTGGGACCATGGAAAGGGATCCAGAGAATCAAAGAGACCACCCAGAGTCAAGTGCTAATGTGCTAAACTGATTGCTGTTACACTTCCCCACATCCTAATGTCCCTATTACTATCAAGAGCACCAGCAGCCTAAGTATCACCATCAGCTCCTCACTCTCTCTCATTCCCCACATCCAATCAGTTGCCAAGTCCTGTGCATTCTACCTTGGTGATTTCTCTCTCCCTTCTCCCCAACACTGTCCCATAAAGTCATAGGATGCTTCACGCCAATGACTGCTGCCTCCTGCTGGTGGGGCTCCCTGCTCCAAGGCTCAGTGCATCCTCTACTCAGCAGTCAAAACAATCTTCCTAAAGACATCCTGACCCTAATCAATAAGCGACAGTGGTTCCCTCTTACTTCTGTTTGGAGTTCGAATCCATCCTTCATCCCTGCTCCTGCATCACTTCTGTCTTCTTACCTCTTCCTCCCCTCCACATAGTCTATGGTTCAGACACTAGCCTTCTTGCCATTCCTGGCACATGGCAAGTTATCTTCCTACCATGCATTTTCTCTGCATGTCAGCTAAAATCTCACTTTCTGCAAAAGGGCTTTCTTGTATCCTCCTCCTTAATACCACTGCTCTCCCTCTGAGATTACCCCCAAGTCGTCCTGTATAGAGCTTCACTGTTCTAAGTTGTTTGAATGGTCTCTCCCCTGTTACTCTGTGAACACCTTGAAAAGAAGGAATGTTTTTTACTCCCTTTGCACCCCTAGTGCTTAGCACAGTGCTGGCACGTAGTAGGTACTTACTAAATAATTTTTACTTCTTTAATTAACAGTCATGCAATAATAATACAACAACAATAACTGGAAGAATATTGCTGTTAAAAAGATGGCCCTTTCTCTCAGGGAAGATGAGTTCAGTCAAAGGAATTACCCAAAGCAATCTGTAGTTCCTCTGCAGTGTCTGCCCAGGATACAGGCACTAATGGTAGCCCATCCAACTGCACACCAAAGTTTGGACCGCAAACTCCCTTCATTCACCTGGCTTTCCCCTATGTGGATAGCTAGGTCAACTGTCCCTCACATTTCCCCCTCCTCACCTGCGCTTCTGAGATCCCCACATTTCCTTCAAAACTCTACTCAAAAGACACCTTCTATACAGAGCTTTCTGACTGCTGTCCCCAGCTGCAAATGACCTCCCTCTACCTGCAAAACACTTAACTTGTTTTAATCTGTCTAGATTTTACATAATCTTAATTTTCTTTCCATGTTATCTACCCAACAGAATGTAAGCTCCTTGAGGGCAGGGGCTATGTCATTGTTGTCTTTGCCTGATACAAAATGGGCACTTCAGCAATATTTCATGGGAAGCTAACTGACTTGCTCAAGGTCTTGTACACTTTGGAGGAAGGACTCAAGCCCAGACACCTCCAAGCTACAAATCCAGCAGTCTTTCCTCACTCCTACCACAGTGTCCCCATGGTGTACAAAAGGAACCAGCTTGTGTCATTTGCTTTGATTTCAAGTCATTCATCTGAGGAACGGCTACAGCACTGAGAAAAATGGCATCATATTAACTTATGGCTCTCCAGCACGTGCCACTTTGTCGGACAATGACAAAGGCACACCCAGAGCCATAGGACACTGGCTCCTAAAGGTGGGGAGGGAATTGATATTGAAAGAGGAGGAAAGGAGTAACTAGAGAAGGAGGAAGTGCAGAAAAGGACAACTTCTGCATCTGCATGGTTTTGAGTACAGGGGCCCTGTTTGCCTTCACAGACAAAGAGATATGATGTGGACAGAGTCCTGCCACGTTCCACTAATCCCTATGGGAATAACGCGAACGGACCTTCTGATATTCCTTTCATTGTTCTCCCTCTTCCCACTGTTACAGTACCCTTCCTCCCTTACCCAGAAAAGAGGGAAATTTCATGGTGGGCTAAAATGCCAATATTATTTCCCAAAACTGCCCTAAGAAGTTAAAAAATTCCCATGAGTCATTAGGGCATCACACTGCTTCAATTCTTAAAAACTTTGATCTCTTAAAACCTATAAATCCTGAGAAGCACAGAGCATATACATTAAGTCTGAAAGACCATTTGGCTGCCTGCATCCTTTCCTCTCCTCCATCTCCCATCACTACGACACGAGTCAGACACTATCTCATTACAATGCCTCCTGCGTTTACTACAGAGACAATAAGGCCGACTACACAAAAATCTGACTCTTAATTAAATAAGCTCTATGCAATAAAGGTCCCATTTCAGTTCCCAGAACTCCAATCCCACCCTGAGAGGTTGGCTCAGCTTCCTGAAACGGTATAAGACTTACTGTGGAACTTGGAGGCATCTGGGTCATCCACGCTAATAGCAATTAACTTCCAATCTGTCTTGTTCTCATCAATAAGGCCCAAAACTCCAAGAATCTTCACCTGGATAACCTCGCCACGAGCACGCACCTTCAGAGAAGAATTTCAGCATTAGACAAATGTTGGAAGTCTACACAGGGATCTAGAGCTGTCTAGTCTTCCTTTTTAAACCAGAGCTGCGATTTCATCCAAACAGAGAACTACAAGTGAGGAACATCTACCACCAGTGTTGATCGGTACCTTCTCTGGAACTTCAGGCCTGAGCCACTGAATGGTCAGGGGACATGCCCAAGGTCTCTTGGCCGGAGGAAAGACTTGAAACCACATCTTCCTGACTCTGAGACCAGCTCTCTATCTACTATGCCAGATTACTATCTCCCTAAGCCACACAAAAGATTTTTTTGAAGACTTTAGATAGGGAAGAAACAAAAAGCTATATGAATTCAAAACAAACCAAGAAAGGATACCCCTCAATACCTGTCATAGAATCAAGTGCCTTGGGGACATATTAATGGGTTAAGACTCTTGTAAAAATGTTGTACTTCCCGTGTTACCAAAACAATGTAAGGTCACCTTAGTGCTTTAACATCAAATACTTGACATTTGAACTTTGGAGACTGGATCATAAGTCTTTGTAGTTAAAGAAAAAGGAAAAGTCAATGACTGGTGCCAATCAGTCCTTCTCAAATTTTAATCTGCAAGTTCCATGCTCTACATATTCACATTCCTGAGATGCCCAGTTTAGACACTGTACTGAGAAGAATGATTCTCTCTTGGTTCTCCTGAGTTAAAAAGATTGATTGTGGTTTAAACTTCTTACTGAACCCATGCAGTTTTCTCAAATATTATAAAGGTTTTAACAGCGAGCCCAGCATGTCTAAGTTGTAAGTGCTGAAATCCTTTGCTTGGTCATACAGACATAAAGTCAGCCAGCAGCCCAATTACGAAAAAGGGCAGTAGCTTGGGCCCTAATTCTGGCACTTGAAATCATATAATTAGAACTGGAAGGGAACAGAGAAGTCATCTAGTCCAGCCCCCCTCATTTTACAGATGAGGAACTGGGAAATGGGGAGGTGAAACAATCTGTCACACAGCTAGTTAGTAGGGGGGCAAGAAAGTTCAGAACCTGGGTCTCCTACTTCCCAGGCTAATACTCTCTGAGGTCTAATTTTACTGCAACTGGCTGGGAAACATAATTGTAATGCTTTAGATGGGTGGTTCTCAACCTGTGGGTCACAACCCCTTTGGGGGTGGAATGACCCTTTCAGAGGGGTCACCTAAGATTTCTGATGATCTTAGGAACCGAGACACCACTCCTTTATCCATCTCCAGGCGGGTCTGCCCACATGCAGATACACCCACAAAGGAGTATTAAAGGGTCCTGGCATTAGGAAGGTTGAGAACCACTGTTTTAGATACTCTGCAGCTCTGTAAAATACTAATTCAATATCCTTCCTAAAATGCACTACCCAGAATTGAAGGTAATACTTCAAATATGAGCTAACTAGAGCAGAACAGCATCACCATGTTCTCCCAAGGCAGGTGCCTCTCCCAAGGGGAACATGCACAAGAGGGGGTAAAGAAGAGTCTAATGATAGTGAGAATGGAGGCACCGATAAAACTAGGCTGGGGTTTGAGAAAACATCTGGCACCAAGCCTCAAGAGGAAAGATCTGTGCTCTTAATGACCATAAGTCTGCAGGGTTTTCTAACCAGATACAAGAGTCATAATTACCTGAGCCATGAACTTTCAACGACTGAGAATACATTTTGGAGTACCACTGCAAATAATCTGTTTGATACTTTTATATCAATATTAACAAACAAACTAGTGTTTTATAGTTTGTTTTCTCTCCTTTAGCTCTTCAAGGTTTGAGTTTTTACATGACATTTATAGAGTTAAAATACATTCTCTTTCTATTTTTGTAAACAGATTATATAATATAGGGTTAATTGCTCTTTAATTTACTTTCAATTCAATACTATTTTGCTTTCTCTCTGAGAAAAAACATTTAGGATTTTCTTAATTTCTCTTTTTTGAGATTTGGTTGTTTATATTTTCCACTGTTTTGTTAATCTGGGTATTTTTTATTTTTGTAACTTTTCATCAATAGTATTTAAGTTTTGTTGTGGGGGCATGTGCCCTGACCATTCAGTGGCTCAGGCCTGAAGTTCCAGAGGAGGTACCGATCATCTAGTCTATAATAAGATATAGTGACGTAAACTACTGGGGAAAAGGTTCTCTCTATGCTATAAGAATTTCTGGGAAAGCTTGAAAGATATTTGGTAAAAATTTGGTCAATATCTTGTGCCATATGCCAAAATAATACCCAAGTAGAGGAACAATTGTAACATAAAGACCTCATTGAAAACAAATAGGGATGAGAATAAAAGGTAGCTTCTTTGATATTTGTGGTTTGGGGGACTATTTGTAAATAACAAAAGAAAGGGGTGAACACACACATATATACATGTATATTTATAAAATTTTAATATCTAAGTCTTAAAAGTTTTTGCACAAAAGTCAATATATCTAGAATAAGAAAAGAAGTAGCTGAGTCAAAAAAAACCAACAATAACCTTTCTACCAACTATCTTGGATAAAGATCTAATATTCAAGTCAACACACATTGATGAGGTTCCTGTTATAAGAAAAACACTGTGCTACACACTAAACTGTAATGACCAAAGGTAACCAGTCCCCATTCTCAAAATGTTTACATTTTAATGGAAGGACATAAAATGTACACCATTTACAAACTACACAAAAACCAATACAAAGTAGTTTTAAGGGATGAACAGAGTTAATGACCAGAGGATATCAAGAAATGCCTAATGTAAGAGGTAGCAGATGAAATGTGCTTTGAAAGAAGCTTGAGATTCTCTAAGGCAGAGGAGAGGAGCACATTCCAGACACAAAGTCCCACTTGTGAAAAGGCACAAATGCAAAAAATGGACTATCATGACTATCATGGACAGGCAACAGCTAGCAGACCAGTGGAAATGGAAGAGAGAGACTATAAAGGTAAGTGATAGGAAATAAGGCTGGAATGGTAGATAGAAGGTAATGTTGTGTAGGAAACTTTAAATGCCAGACTAACATTTTTTTTAATCCTTCAGAATTTTTAAAGATTTAAAGGGAGTAATTAAAGATTTTTTTAGTGCAGCTGACAAGGTCAAATCTGTATTTAGGAAACATGAATTTGCAGATGTATAGAGAATTCACTGACCAGCTAGATGGCACAGGGTATAGAGTGCCAGGCCTGGAGTTAGGAAGACTCATCTTCCTGAGTTCAAAAAAGCCTTGCTCACACACTTACTAGTTGTGTGAACCCAGGCAAGTCACTAAACCTTGCTTGCCTTAGCTTCATCCATAAAATGCACTGCTGAAGGACATGGCAAATCACTCCAGTATCTTTGTTAAGAAAACCCCAAATAGGGTCACAAAGAGTTGGACACAATTGAAAAATGACCAAATAAGAGAATGAATTAAACAGAGAAGAGCATCAAGGCAGGGAGACCAACCAGTGGGCTATTCCAGATGACAGAGTCGGAAGCTACGTAAGTGAAGAGGGGATATATACAAGAGACGTATGGCAGCAGAACTGATAAGATGTGGCAAAGAATGGATATGGGGGCTTTGGGAGGGAAACCCTTCAAGTATAATTCCAAGGTGGTCAGCCTGTGTAAAGGGAAAGACAATGGTGGTACTATAGAAAGAAATGAAGTGGTTGGGAAAAATGTGTTTTGGGGAAAATAAAATGAGTTCCTTTTGGCACACGCTGACTTTGAGATATGTATGGTACATCAAGTTAGAGCCGTCCAGTAGGGATGCAGCAAGTGAATGATCAATGGATGATGACAAGACTCTTTAACCTCAATGAAAATACTGCTACTTTGAGCAATAGGAAAAAGATACCCTGGAAGAAAAAAATGAAAAAAGAAGGGGATAAATTCCACCCCGGATCATGCTAGCTTGGTTCACCACAGTCAGTTTCCAGTGGTACCATATTTTCGGAGGTATTCTCTTTAAACTCAATTCGACATGTATGTATAGATAGCCATATCACACAACAATACATGATCAGGATATCTGAGATATGCAAAACAAGGGGACAAAAGTAAAGTCTAAGAGGGAAAACTCATTACCAACTAAGGAAATCATGGAAAGTTTCATAAAGGAGTTGGTGCTTCAGTTGTACGTTTTCCCCCCTTTTGTAGCTTATTTGTTTTGTATGTAATACTTTGGTCTTTTTTTCAATTACATGTAAAGATAACTTTCAACATTCATTTTTTTTATAAGATTCTGAGTTCCAAATTTTTCATCCTCCCTCCTGCTACTACCCAAAATGGAGAGAAATCTAATATGGGGCATACATATGCAATCATGTTAAGATATATCCATATTAGTTATGCTGTGAAAGAAGAGAACAAAAGAGAAACAACCACCAAAAAGCAGAAAAAAAGTGAAAATAGCATCCTTCGATCTGCATTCAGACTCCAGAGTTCTTTCTCTGGACGTGGATAGCATTTTCCATCATGAGTCTTTTGAAACTGTCTTGGATCATCGTATTGCTGAAAAGAGCCAAGTCTATTATAGTTGATCATTGCACAATGTTGCTGTTAACACATACAATGTTCTCCTGGTTCTGCTCGCTTCACTCAGTATCAGTTCATGTTAAGTCTTTCCAGGTTTTTGCTTCAGTTATACTTTAAAGCAGCGGTTCTCAACCTGTGGGTCACGACCCCTTTGGGGGTCAAATGACACTTTCACAGGGGTCGCCTAAGACCATAGGAAAAAACACATATTTCCAATGGTCTTAGGAACTGAGACACCACTCCTCTATCTGTCTCCAGGCAGGTCTGCCCACATGCAGATATGCCTACATATGAGGATTAAAAGGTGGCACCATTAGAAGGTTGAGAACCACCGCTTTAAAGGATGGTAGGAATTCATCATCCCAAGCACATAAAACAGCATTACTATTGTCTCCATTTCTATTGTCATGATAAACTAATTCCAGAGAAAACAAATTCTCAGGAAGGATACAGTTTAATGCCATACTCTGAGCTGCAGAACTTCAAGGAACAAAATGATTCTTACAAAATTAACAGTAATCAATCATGTAATCAGTATATACAAGCACATTATAAAATAGCACCTGGTATATGTTAGGTACTCTGCTAGGTGCTGAGAATACAAAAGCAAAATATAAAAAAAGTCCCTGCCTTCATGGAGCTTTTAGCCTAGCCAAGAAAGACAATATTTATATACAGTACTGAAAGAGAGGGGTCTCACACAGCCCAACCTCAATTAATAGAACTACAGGATGCTTTATGGTCTGATACCTTCAGCAACTCTTTGAGTTACAGAATCAAGCAATCACTCAAAGGTATTAACTAGATTTGAACAATATAGTTGATTGAGCTGGAATCAAGCTTTGAATCACTGGGTGAAATCATAAGACAAAAGGTACAAGGATTAGTTGAAAGCAGCAAACATACATTTGGATCCATGTATACCACAGAAGAAGATTCCAGGAAAATTCTAGCAACTGCTTAGAAAGGTCATCTTCAGGAGTCCTTGTTCTATGACCAGAAGCGCAGCAAAGAGAGAGGCAGCATGGGAGCCCAGAGTGAGTTTCACATCCTCTTCCTCCAGCCCCACTCCACTGACATCAAAGACCCTGGATGAATGACGAAGCTTTCAGCCAGGATCTGAGAGAGGACAGAGTAGACTCACCAAGGAGGTAGCTTCTGGGAATGTGGCCTCTTCAGGGTGGAGAAAAGTGTAGCTTCGAGATTTCACAAGGGTTCTGAACCACAGAGCTAGAAAGACCTCCAGAAAACTTCATGAGGCCTCCAACAAGGGAGCAAAGGACTCTGAATAATCAGGATCTGTGAGTTTACTGGCCATATGAATTCTCTGAGTTAAAGTCCACTTTCCCCTGGACACTATATAACTGGAAGAGAATCTGTCCCAGATTTTGGGAGAAATGTTCAACTTACTATAATTTTAACTATTCACACTATACTTCCTCAGTAAATAACCATTACTAAAAGCCAATGAACCCTATCTGTGTAACTGATGATCAATAAAGAGTATACCGGGGGGGGGGGGGGGTCATGAGCAATAGCAGAAAAAACCACCCCCCCCCCCCAACCCTTCAGGGTTGACCTTTAGAACCCAGAGGGGAGCCTAATCAGCTACCTCCCCACTGGGGTCCTGACTTACCAGTGCTAGAAGGAAAGAAGAACGAGCCCCAAAAGAGCGATACTTGAGTGTATTCAAAGCAGATGCAGAGTCATGGAGGGGGCGCTGCCCTCTGTGGGGAGAGGTGGTTAGGAAACGTCTAAGTAGAGGGAAACACTGGTCTAGTCTGAAATGAAACTAGGGATTCTGAGTGCAGCAAGGAGTCGCTTTAGTTGCTAAGAACTACTTAAAGTTTTAAAACTCAGAAGTCAAAACATTTCCTCAAAAGCAGAATCACAGTCCGTGATTATTTTTGTTTGGCACCAAGGAAAACTGACGGTTTAAGCAGCTTTCAAACTGGTACAAAAATCAAAGCGACTGAACTATTTATAGGCCCTGAAATGTAAGATCTATACCGGCACTAGACATCGGCTAGACCAAAATAGAGTCACTCACACATCATTTTAGACTCCAAAGAATTCCTGCAGCACAGGGAGGAAAAGATTTGAAATATTTTTAACTGAGGCATCAACTATATTTAATTCTGATCTGTGATACCTAGTTTCAGGTCCAAACTGCCTAGCTACACGTGGAAAAGACCTGTGTTTAAATATGTAAAATAAATCTTGAAAAAAAAAAAGGGGGGTCATTTTCCAGTACTTTAATGTAGAGGATAAAAATGTCACCCCAAAAGACTAGGAACATTTTTAATGAATACACAAAACAGCTTTCATCAAATGCACAACATTTTAAAGAGAATTCCAAGAAGGGCATGATGTTCTTTGGGCCACAAACGTTTTTGACCAAGTTTACATATGTGAATTCTATATAACTTTTTTTAAAAAAGGCTCCAGCTATTAATAAAATTTTATGACAAGCTGACATTTAAACAGATGCATCAACGTGAATTTCCTAAAAATTCATTGAAAATAAAAGTCTAAACATTTGAAAAACAAAAATGTGAAAGATATACTTTTAAAAGATTCCCTTTTAGAGAAAAAAAAAGCTTATTAAAATTTTACTTCAAACACACAATCAAAAAATTAAATCCTTTCAGCATATTAAGTATATTTGCATAATGTTACTGAATAACATGAAATATTGCTATGATAGTATAAAAAATAAGCTGCTGAATAGCACATGCACAAAATCTAATTTTCATAAGATGGGTCCAACCACCTTAATACAATACCCAGAACTCTCAATCAGATAGAATAAATCATAGAATCTCATAGTTACAAAGGACCAAAGAGGTTATCTAGTCCAACCCAAATGTTAAAATTGTGCAAGGCAAAAGACGGATCTCTGAGGCACTCCATTAGAGACTGACTACGTTTTTGGTAGTCATTCAGTCCGATCCGAACTAACCTAACCATAGGCACAAAAGTAGAAATCATTAAAATCAAAGAATACACAAACAAAATTAAAAAAAAAAAAAAACAACTACATAGCCAATGGATAAAACCAAGCAGGATTTTTAAGAGTTTAAGAAAGAAAAAAAAATCACTAATTTAATCAAGAAAAAAGTGGAAAAACAAACTACCCAGAAAAAAATGAAAATAAGGAAACCACAACATATCGAAGAAGAAATAGAGAAAATGATTAGAAGTTACTATACACAGTTAAATGACAATATAACTGAAAACCTAAATGAAATGGATAAACATTTACCAAAAAATAAAACACCTAAATGAACAAAATGTGAAATACAGAACCTATGCAGCCCAGCCTCAGAAAAAGAAAATGAATATGCCATAAATGAACTCCCAAGGAAAAGAAGCCAACATTCAAATGAATTCTGAGTGAATTATCTTAGATATTTAAAGAACAAACAATCCCTATGCTACTATATAAACCATTCACAAAAAGAGAGAAAAACGGTACTGAATGAGTCTCTTATGAAACAAATATGGCCTTGATAATGCAAAAAGAGATAAAAAGCAGAGAAGGAAAACTATTAGCAAAGAGCTGAGCTTTGAGTGAAACCCACGATTCTAGTTTCTAGAGGCTACAAGAATACACTGACAAATTATTCACTTTAAACAATTTACTTTGATGTCAGGAATGCAAAGGTGGTTCAGGAGCAGAAAAACTATAATGAAATGATTATATAACTAGGCATAAAGAAAGTTTACTTTTTAGAAAACACAGAACTCATTTTTGTTTAAAAAAAAGCACAGAAATAGGAAGACTTCCTCAAAATGATCAAAACTATTGATCTAGAATCATGGGCTAGAATTATCTGAAATGGAGAAATAATGTAAGTTTTTCCAATAAGAACAGGAATAAAGCAAAAACAGGTGTCTGACTATACTTAAGGTATGTAAAGTTTTTATGTATCAAATACTTCTGATAAAAGTAAAAAAAATTTACATAGCAAATTCATAGAAATATAAAACCAAGTATCATTCCCTAAAAGATGAGTTATCACAGGGTATGAAAAAAAGCAGAAATGTAAACTACAAATTGTCATATTAGTTGTCTCAGTCACTAAAAATCAAGTTAATAAGCATTTATTAAGGACTCACTATCTGCACTTAATAAGAAACTGTTAGGTGCTACAGATACCAAAATAAGTAAATAAGTAAAAATAAAAATAGCTCATGTTCTACTAGGATAATAAGAGAAATAAAAACTAAAATAACTGAGGTCTTACCTAACACCTATCAAATTAAGAAAAGTGAGAAAGGTTAAAAAGTAATTACTGGAGGGGCTATCGGAAATCAGTTAAACTAATATGTGATTGCTGATCAGTAAATTGGTTCAACCACTGGAATTAAGCAAGAAACTCTTCATAGACTTCAACTCAGTGATACCGCTATTAAGCATAAACACTAGTGAGGTCAATGACCAAAGTTTTGATATACACCAAAATATTCAGAGCTGCACTTCTGATAGTAACAAAGACCTGGAGACAAAGTAAATGTCCATCTATTATAAAAGAACTGAAAAAATCATGGTGCCTGAATATAATGTAGTTCTATTTTACCGTCAGAAATTCCAAGTATGAGGAATTAGGAGAAACATGGGAGGACTTATATGAACAGATGATGAGCAAAGAAAACAGAATGAGAACCAGGCACACAATGCTTACAATAATAACAATGAAAGCATTAAAAACTCAGAACTCCCACTAAATGCAGTGACTAGTTCCATAGATCAGATGCTTCTCAGAAGAGAGAGACACATAATATCACATATCATAGACGATGCAGTTGCTTTTCAGGTTGGTTTTACTTAACTATTTTTCTTTGTTGTAAGGGGGAATTATATAGGATAAGGCATTTATCAGAAAGTGGCAGGTGTGAAAAACAAAAGGTATCAATAACACATTAAACAAAAAAAAAAAAAAGAAAGAAAGAAAAGAAACCCCTTCAATTAAGTTTCCTGCCAGTCTCTATGCTACAAACATTTTATGGTTGGAGTATTCTTTTACAAAATTAAAAACAGACTAAGGAAACTAAAGTATAATCTTTAACCATCCTTTTCATATGCAACGAAGAGAAACTAATAATTGCTGAGATTTTTTCCAAAGCACATTTCATTATTTAGCTGCTAAAACTGTATAATATGATGAGGGCAATTCTGTGCAGATCATGTTACCATTTCTATTTAAACATAATTTGACTTCTTCTATTTTCCCAGACCATAAAAAGAAATTTTTAGTATTTTTTAAGCATGCTTATGGTGAAATAAAAATAATAGGTGAATTCAATTCAGCTTGGCTCAAGACATACTTATTGAGGGCCTATTATGTGCTCAAGGTGATAGGCACCTTGAGGGATAAAAAAAGTTTGCCCCTGTCCTCAAGAACTTAAATTCACACAACAACAAGAATATAAAATGGAAGAGAAATGAAGTGAGAAAATGAGGAATGGAAGGAGGGAGGGAAGAAGGAGACAGATGATGGAGGTGTATATAGTCAATATCAAAGAAACTAATAAAAAATATAGAAGAGGGAAGTTTAGCAGTCTCAGATCTTATATTATATGGCAATTACCATCAAAGCTCTATGTAACTAGCTAAGAAACAGAAACATATAAATGTGACCTTTCCTCAATGTTACAAAGATGCAGAATGATCTACACTAGGTATTAAAAAACAATTATTAGCTTCTACACTGAGGGATCCAAGGGCCTGGAATACGGTATTTCGAAGATTAAGGGAGCTGGGACTAAAACCAAGAATCAACTACCCAACAAAATTGAGCATATTATTCCAGGGGAAAATATGGTCATTCAATGAGGTGGAGGACTTTCAAGCATTCTTGCTG
>JAQQSW010009507.1:0-13216 GCA_028646575.1 Pseudocheirus occidentalis
ATTTGGTTTTCAAAGTCCTTTTTCAGTTGATGTATAGCTTCTAGGCTTTCTTCAATTGTCTTGGAAGCATTTGATGTGGGAGTTCTGAGTTCTGGGCTCTCTTCCTCCGTTCCATGCTTTGACCCTTTTTGTCCCCAAAAAACGATTCTAGAGTTTTATTGTTTTTATTTTGCTTCCTTTTCCTCATGTTGGCCAGTCAATTAATTGGTTGGTTTTTTTAGCTCTGTGAACTCTGCTTCCAAGGGGGGAAGCTCTGTTCCAAATCGTTGGGGTTTTCCCAACTGCCAGCGCTATTAGGGGGGTGTTGCAAGTCCTCCCAGCTTTGGCTTGCTGAAAGTGCACCCCAGGACCACCACCCAAGACCACAATCGGGATCCAGGCCACTCAACGCAAGAGCACTTGACTCTGATCAATCAATTCAGCCTCCCTGCTGAGTCTGCAGGCCAGGGGCTCTGAAGTATCCTGGTGGGGGCCCTCATGGATCTAGCAGTTCCCTTCCCCCACTGCTTCTTTGCCCTGGGGGCAGAACAGCCGAACTGCTTTACCCCCCAAATTAATTTTCAAAGTTTTACTTTCACTAACCGTATCTGAAGATTTAAAGATCCCCTTAGGCCGGTGCTTTAGATTTTCTTTGAAGTAGACTCAAGCTGCTGTTTGGGAGGCTCCGCTGCTCCTCGCGGCTGCCCTGGGGTCTTGCCTGGCTGAGGCTGCGGTTTTGGGCTGGCTGGGTCTCTGCTCCGCTGTGGTGCGAGCTGCCTCTCTCCTGTCCTGCTCCTCAGGCCTTGGCAGATGTGGAGGTGCTGGAGGCTGTAGAACCTCTGCAGGTTGGCTGGGGGGCTCGGCTCAGCTCCTTCCCACTGCCCCAGGCCTGGCCGTGGTCTAGTCTTCCGGCTGTTCCAGCCTTCACTCCAGTGGCCTCGCTGAGCCCCTGCTGCCGAGCTGCCTTCAGCGAGAGCTGTGTTCTCTCTATTTTTGTGAGTCTGAGAGTCCTAGACTTTCCTAGACTCTGTCTGGGCTCATATTTTATAGGTGTTTAGGGTGGCGGTGTGGGAGCTGCAGGACCTTGCTGCTTCTACACCGCCATCTTGGCTCCGCCCCCCAGAAAATAATCTTTAAATGGTACAAAATATTTTTTTGATACAAAAGTATTTTAACTGGTAACAAAGAATTTTATCAGTCAATGATAATGTGGCTTGCACATTTAGACTCTAAGATATATGAGAATCTAGAAATGACTGTAAAGGAACTAAAGTGTTGATAAAAGTTGTAGGACCAAACCTTGCACACTCAGAGGAGGCCCCTGTTGAAAGTGGTACATATTTGAGGATTCTGAGAGATATCTGACATCTCAAGATATATGAAAAAGAAGTTACCAAAAATGCATGAGAAATATCTCAGAAACCTTCACTAATTAAAAAGGCAATCAAGAAAGCAGGAACTACTAACCCATATAGCTACTTTCTCATGTCAGCAAAACCTTGTGAAAATAAATCTTCACGTGTCCAGGATGTCCTTGATAAAAGTATGGGGAGAAAGCAGGTAGTTTGTTTTGTGGTGGTTGTTTTTGCAAATGATAACTCAGTAGTCTTATAATCATACAATTGACTGTTACCAAGAATACACAATCCTACTCTTGCTATTATTTATTAAATAAAAAGCATTTGATTTAATAAAGCAACATGCTCTAATGGTTCTCCTAAAAAGTGTCCTTCAAATATGTTGAAATTATACGAGATTCCTGGAAAGAGTTCGTTCAGTTGTACCTTACTCTTCTATGCCCATTTGGGGTTTTCTTGGCAAAGATACTGTAGTGGTTTGCCATTTCCTTCTGCTCATTTTATAGATGAGGAAAATGAGGTAAACAGAGTTAAGTGACTTGCCCAGGGTCACACAGCTATTAAGCAACTGAGGCTGGATTTTAACTCAGAAAGGTGATTCTTCCTAACTCCAGGCCTGACATTATCCAGTGTATCACCTAGCTACACTTGAAGGCTAGAGTAATAGAAATAACTTTGTTCACTGAACCTCTTATTACTAACATCAAGCAAAGCATAAAACAGGAACACATGTGTACCAAATGTCTTTGCCACCATCATGGAAAATATTGAATGCAGAATCTAAATGGAATAGAGGGATTTTATTTTATTTTACTGAAAGCAAGTTGTTGCAGATACTCCTGTCTTTATATGACATGCAGCTGATTCTGTCTTTCCCTATAACACTGTAGAGCCCCCTAAGTGGAATCCATAATAATTTAAAAGTTTGTTCAAACTTTTCACAAAGGAAAAACTAAGTCCTGTTGTCCAGACTACAACATACAGTTGAAAGGACAGTAAACCATCCTAGGCCTTTTTTTTATTTGGATCGTTTTTCTGGTAAGTGGCAGTACTCATGGGTGTCTGTTCATCCAGTATCAAGGCTCTTGCTATTCCAGAACACATGTAGGACAGACTAGAATTGAAAAAACAAGTAATGGTGAAACTATTTAAGATCCACCCGACAATTGCCTCCCTGAGTTATCGTTGATGCCCAGTTTTCTGTCCTAGAAGAACTTAGAGTAGGCACCTGGCATTCATGTTTTGGTGCTTATAAATACTTAAGAAGTAAATTTGTCGTGCTCGGGTCATTTTTATCTCAGTACCTTGAAGATGGGAAGGAAATCTGCCACTGACTCAGCTACTGACTCAGTAGCATGCAGTACACTGTACCCTCTACCTGACCTCTACAGGTCTACTGACCTAACTTTTAAGTACTGATGGTGAGACAGCAACTTTACTCTTTTTTGTTGAGGCTCATAGATTTTCCGTAACTGTGAATGGCTAGCTCATGTATTAGATATTTTTAAGAATTCTTCGTGTATTGGCATATTTTAGAATACATTGCCTAGAAGGAGGGGTTGGGTGGACGAGTGATAAATCTTGCTCTTAATGCAGGATTTGTTTCTACTAGTGTTTTTCTTCTCCTCTTAAAGAACATAAACAAAATCTGGACCTGAGAAGATATCTTCAATTATTGATTTTGGGAAACTTTCCGACCTGATGTTCTTGCTAAAATCTCGAATGTTTAACTGAATATTGAAATAGTTCTCTTTTAAACTCTAAGTCTTACCTTCACCATGTTCCTCTGTGTTTGGACTAATGCATACAAAATCGAGTGTAAGTGTGAGGAAATTGTGTCTTATTATTGGTAAGGTAGCTGCTAATTAGTCTTAAAGTATATGAGATTATTGTGCACGGAAGGAAATATGAAGGGGTAATGATCTGGGGTGTATAATAGCATTATTTGGGAATTGTACTGGCTGTGCTTAGAAGTCATTCTTTTGTGGCTACTGCCAGCACTTTAAATGTCTCCATTACTAATTTCTTTTACCAAGTAAAAAAAAATTTTTTTTGGTCAACTCTGTGTGAAACCCACTTTAATTCACGACACTTTTGTGAGGTTCCTGAATGAATGAGCCTGTGGGATGTGATCGTTCATAATAATTTGGGTTCATTTTGTTCATAAAAGTACAGAGAAATGGTTTTTATTAAAATGCTTTCCTCTGTGTCCTTTTTAAAAATTCCCCACAGAAAGTTGGCCAAAGACACCCACTTGCAATTGATCTTTAGTACACAAGACTTTAGATCCTTAAGGCAAAGTTATTTGTGGAGAAGACTCTTGGTATCATCTAGACATGCTAATCATAAAGAGCCTTCTCTTCCCAAAATTATTTTACACAAATTCTTCCCCAGCAGTGGAAAATTGCTCCAGTCTAAATAATTCAAACCAGATATTTTCTGTTGTCTTTAAAAAAAAAAAGTTATGTTGTCCTTGAAACTTAAACCTCTCATTATAATATATCATTATTAGAAAGTGGTAAACAAAACAATGCAAACCGTGATCAAAAACACAAAATTAGGAAATTACTCTCATAATGGGTAATATTCCTGTATTAGTTACTGTACTCAGGAGGAGCATTGAATTAAAGACTTTTCTTCTCAGAATTTGAAAAATACCTAAATATCTCAGATACCATCATTAAATTCTCAGGCCTGTTAGTGAAGAGCAGCATTGTATTCTCTTAGATAATAAACAGCAAATCTATAGGTTGCAAAAAACACTGTAAGAGAGTCCAGAGCAGAAAAAACCAAAACCCAACTTTAGTCTACTTTTTATTCACATGACTGTTTTGATGTCTTTCTCTAGGTAACTGTTTTATAGGAAGACAATACCGCTGTCCTTCATTTGAGTATATTTTAAGTACATCTCCCAAAAAAAAAGCCCAGTTGAGCCTCCTGCTGTTATTATTTTCATTTTTGTTAATATTATTATTATTATCTCCTTCTTTTCAAATTGTTCATTGGAACACACATAGAAATGTTTGTGGGACAACTCACTGTCCTATTATTGTCTTATATTAATATTATGTTGCACAGGTGAATAAAATAACTGCTCTTTGTAGTTAAGTAAAAATAGTAAGATACAATTTCATCTTCTGTAGATTCATGGAAAGCATCTTCAGTACAACTCCAGTATCTCATCCCATTCCTACCTAATTCTGATTGCTTGTCCTTTGTCTATATTTTGAAAGGTTTCATGACATATTATTTGGGAATGATGAATATTTGATATGGCAACGTCTATTTTAAAAGTTGTTCTTAGCTTTCTTATGTCCAGGTGGTTGTAGGTATTAGTTTGGTCTGTGATAATGCTCTGGTTTTTATATAGGTACTTGATTGAGTTCTGAAGGATATTTTGTGGTCTGCATTTGTAGTGTGTAGACAGATGTCATTTGTCATTCCAAGAAAGACAGCAAGCTTCTGATATAAAATTCTAACCACCAAGTAATAGTCATCAATTGCCACTATTAGGTCTCAGATACAGAAGATAAAGGAATTTCTGTCATTGACTTGGTAGTGTAAAGATTGAACCAAAATTTTTTCTCCCACGTATAGTATGGATCAAGTGTATTCCTTTTTTAAAAATTGACTTGTTTGTTTACTTTTAGTTTACAAGATTCAGTTTCAGAATCACTTGAGTTTCAGATTTTCTCCCCTTCCTTCTCTCCCACCCCCCACCATGGTGGCATACAATCATGTATAGGATCTGCAGATTCTTTCACATTGTACAATAGTCTGGTTGTATAGAAGCATTGTAACCAATGGAGTGAACAATGGGGAAAAAAGAAACAAAACCAAACATAAAAAAGAACAATAGCATGTGTTGCTTCAGTCTCCATTTAAACTCTGGTCTTCCTAGATCTTTCTCTGGGTGTAGACATCTCCTTCCATTCTGAGACTAGTAGAGTTGTCTTTTAACTGTGTGTTGCTGAGAAGAGTCCAGTTTGTCAAGGTTGGTCGTCACACATATGATGTGTCTGTGACTGTGTACAAATTTTTCCTGGTTCTGCTCTTCTCACTTAGCATCAATTTATATAAGCCTCTCCAGGAAATTGTGAAGTCCATCTCCTTCCCATTTTTATAGCACAATAGTATTCCATTATATTTACAACCAGTGTCTGTGATAAAGGCCTCATTTCTAAAATATACAGGGAATTAAGTAAAATTTATAAGAATACAACTCATTCCCCAATTGATGAATGGTCAGAGGATACGAACAGGCAATTTTCAGAGGTAGAAATTAAACATATCTTTAAGCATATGAAAAAAATGCTCTAAATTACTATTGATTCAAGAAATGCAAATCAAAACAACTTTGAGGTACCACATGTCACCAGTCAGATTGGCTAAGATGACAAAACAGGAAATTGACAAGTGCTGGAGAGCATGTGGAAAAATTGGAACTCTAATACATTGTTGGTGGAGCTGTGAACCGATACAACCACTCTGGAGGGCAATTTGGAACTATGCCCAAAGGGCTATAAATAATTGCATACCCTTTGCACCAGTAATACCACTTTGGGGATTGTATCCTAAAAAGAAGTGGGAAAAGGACCCATATGTACAAAAATATTTATTGTAGCTCTCTTTGTGGTGGCAAGAAACTGGGCATTTAGGGGATGCCCATCAATTGGGGAATGGCTGAACAAGTTATGGTATATGAAAGTATATTCATTTTTAAAGAACTTAAGGGAGATAATGTCAAGTACTATGCGCAAGACAACTCCAGAAAGCATTGGAGTGTGTATACACTTAGCAGGGAGCAGGGTGTCTGGGCATATTTGGTACTTTATTTAACTGAATTGTTAGTGTATATATTATATAAATAAACATATACTCATGCATCAGTCTTAAATTACTGACTAAAGCTCTTTAAAGAGAAATCCACCAGAGTGTTCCATCTTCAGCCAGCTTGAGAAGACAAGGAATAATTCCCATTTATTTTCCTGAAAAATAATTTTGATTCTGTCACATAACAACAAGAAACTTCCTACATCCTATCACTTAAAATTTAAAGTTATACTTTTCAGACGCTAGAGATATTATCAGTTGAACTTTGAGCTGCAGAAAGTTTTGGAATCCTTAACAGAAAAGTATTAAATAATAAGTATAATCTATTGTCATGGGTCTATTAATTTCCTCAGTGTGAGTACTTTCTCAGTCAACCAAGGGGCAACCACATTTCAGTTTTGTAGACTGCTGTTGCAATCTGCTGTTGCCTCAAAATTTACTTCTCTGAAACCAACCTGTTTGCTTCTCCCATCTTAGTTTGACTGGTTGTCAGACAACAAACTTATAATCCATCAAAACATTCAAAGTATTTCTAGGATGATCAGAATTGCCAGCACTTGAATTCATATGTCCCAGCCTTTGGTACCTGAGGGGCTCTCTTAGGCCACCGTAGGACATTAGTATGGGATCTTAGTGATGGTAAAACCTTTGGGCAGACTTCAGTATGAAAGTCATCATCTGAATACTTCAGAAAGGAAAAGTGTTGTGGAGTTAAAGAATTCCTAAGGTTGAAAGTTATGTTCGTGAGAATGGAAACCAGAATCCTAGCCCAGAGTTCGTTGCTGGAGCTGCTAAAAGTTCCCTGCCAGAGAACATGCCGTGTCTGATCGTTTCGGTTCTCCCTCTCTCTTTCCTAGCTGTCGGGTGGCTGTGAGCTGACCGTAGTGATCCACGACTTCACAGCATGTAACAGCAATGAATTGACCATCCGCCGGGGCCAGACTGTGGAAGTTTTGGAGAGGCCACATGACAAGCCCGATTGGTGTCTTGTCCGAACCACTGACCGGTCCCCTGCTGCAGAAGGCCTGGTTCCTTGTGGTTCCCTCTGTATCGCCCACTCTAGAAGCAGCATGGAGATGGAAGGCATCTTTAACCACAAAGGTAGGAAACAATAAGGCGTAAATAACCAGATGTCTTGTGGAGCACTTCTTCCTTTCCCTTATCCAAATTTCTTACTCCTTTGTGACATTATGCCTTCCTCTGATGCTCAGCAACTCCTTGACCTGAAACCTTCTATACCAAGGATCAGTAGAAGGAAATGAAGATATTTAACATGGAGTAGAGAAAACTGTTTGGCGGGGAGAGGAGACCCGGGGGGTAAAAAGTGACAGCGACTTCAAAGATATTTGAATGATTAAAGTCATATGCAAGAGAAATTAGACTTTTTCTTCTTGGCCCAAGAGCATAGAACTAGAAGTAACTAATTGTAGAGAACTAGATTCGGGGTTATTGGGGGTGCAGATTCTGACCGGTTTTTAAAAAAATACCTTCCTAACAATAAGACCCATGTAAAGTGAAATAGATGGTCTTAGTAGATGGGAAATTTCACATCAGTGGAATTCTTTAATGGAGGCTGGGTTACTACTCAGATATATTACAGAGATAATTCATGCTCAGGCGTGGCATATATTGTCAAGTAAGAAAAAAACACCACTTCATTCTTTTCACATGAAATAGTCTAGCAAAATCTTCTCTATCCTTTTTCTGGACAGTAAATGTTTTCTCATTCTTAAATTTAGGACTTTCCATTTACTGTATGAGATTTCAGCTTATTTGATTTTGCACATTGTTCCTATATGTCAAGAACTTTTTGTAGCATCATCTGCCACTGTATTTTGCTCTCCTTCCCACCTTATGTTATCTGCAGATTTGATAAGCGGATCTACGCCTTTATTGAAGTCATCAATAAAAATTTAAGTCACACTGGGCCACAGACTAATCTCTGGAACCCTCCTCTATTAAGGTGACTCCACTCTGCCTTTGCTTCATTTATCATCCTCACTCTTTTTTATGTGGTTCTTCTGACTGGCTCCAAATATACCTAAGTATTCCTATTCTGGTTAGTTCTTGTTTCTCCGTGTCTTCCAAAAGACTATGATGAGAGGCTTTGTTAAGTGCCTTACTGAAATCCACATGGGCTTTGTCCGCAGTATTACCCTCATCTGCCAATCTAGTAATTATTTCAAAAATAGAAATGAGATTTGTCATGACTTGTTTTTGTTGAAGCCTCTTTGATTTGCTAGGTACCAGAGATGCAAAGCCAGAAAATGAAATTAATCTATAGCTAGTTTTCACAAACTATCCTTTTAATAATCTGTCCTCAAAATTGCAAGGAATTGAAATGTAGCTCACTGGCCTCAGCATAGTGGATAAGGCACCAGAAGCATAGAATTAGGAAGGCCTGCATTCAGATCCTACCTCACCAGTTATGTAACCCTGGGCAAGTCACTTATCATTCTGTGCTTGTTTCCACATTCACCAGAAGCCCCAATTTTTATATTTTATGCTTCTTACATTCTTGCAATATTATGCTTGGTATTCATCCTTAATTACCTGCCTACAGGGGATGAAAATAAAACAGTAGCTTCCATCTTCTGTGTGTCTTTTTAAAATTTTTGTTCCTCAATAGATTTCTTAGACAGCCATGCCCTTCTCTCTAGACAGTTCCTGCTTTTCTTCCACATTAGAATCATTCGGGTTTGTGTGACTAGGCCTTCTATTAACTGAGCTTTCCATCACTCTGGGGCTGACTTCCATCTTAGAAGTCAAAGCTTTTGGCCATAAAATCCACCTGGCCTTTTCCTGGCCTCTTCAAAAATCATCTTTGCCAAAGTCTAAGTAAGAGAGGCAGAGTCAGTTCCAGAAAAGCACTTTACCTTGTCACTTCTGAAGGATGAAGTCAGCAGCTTTTCAAGTCTGACATTTCCCAGCTACTCTGCTTTTAGCAATCAAAGGCTGCCAAGCAGCTGAAAGGATAATCTATACTGTTTCCTGACTCTTTGCTGACTTTGCAGTCTGCTAAGGGCACTAGATCCTGAATTCTGAGGATCTGAGTTCAAATCCAGCTCTCCTGCATACTGCATGTGTGAAGGTAGACAAATCACTTGACCTCTCTGGGTCTTAGTTTCATCTTCTGTAAAATGAACAAGTTAGACTAGATGATGGCATTTGCTGTCCCTTCATGATTCATATATATATGACCCTATAAAAGTTATCTATTCCCTTTTGGGCTAATGGGATAGATAATAATATACTCCTTCGGCAACATGATTTCTTTTTCTTCATTAATCTTTATTCAAATGCTCTCCATCACATTCTCCTTCCCCGACACTCCTTATATATCCACATAGGAGAATATCTTCTGATATGAAATGCCACTCCACCACCCTTCCTTTCTAATGTGTTCCTTTTGAGTAAGGTAGGTCCTCTTTCCAGTATATTCCATATTGAGTCTTGCAAAACACTGAGCTTTAGTGATGTCTCCTCTGGAGAGAACAAGTCACAAAATGGTATGGTAAGTCATAGAAAAGACTCTCATTTCCTTTAAAAAACAATAAACATTAAAATCTGTGGCAACTGAAACATAAATATCTTAATGGACTTTGGTGGTGAGGTGCCCCACAGCTGAGAAAGCTAGTGCAAGATCTAGAAAGAGTTTAACTCAAAATAATAGATGAATTAAAGGAACCATCTTCGACTGTAGGCAGGAAGAATCCTATCATAGATGTGAGCTAAGAGGCAGTAGGGCCATGCATAAGTCTTTATTGGCATTGCTTCAGAAGGTCTTTCTTGATTAGACAAAATTAGTGAAATAAAAAATCATAACTGAGGAAATATAAAATTCTTAATATGCTTGGTAATAAGTTCGCCATAATTGAGGCTCTAGATAAGATCTTGACATTGTTACTGTTAATCTTCTAAAGACCATCTCTACTTTGGAGAAAATAGAAATCAATCCCTTAAAAATTGTCCAAACTTCTTACTTTTCATGATGCGTTAAGATATTTTACAAATTCTTCTTCTGAATTTCATGACTATAAACAGTGGTTTTAGATGATAAAGAATGCTTTTGTTAAGGTCTTGTTTGTTAGCAAAATTTCAAATCAACTTTGCCTTGGTTTAAGTTGGGAAATAGTCATATTATTTGTTTCCATGTAATATTCCTTATACCAAATCGGCTGGGATTTTTAAGCTCCTGCAAAAGACCAGTAAGAGAATTTATCAAAAGAAAGGCTTCCAAATGACCTTAAATATAGTATTCTGTAGTGACACTTAATGAAAAATGTACTGAACTTAGGGTCAGGAGAATGTGGATCCTAGACTTGGCTCCCACTACTAATTTGCATTTAACTTCCAGGATCATTTGTATTCTTAACAGAAAAATGATAGTGTTGTCTTGAATGATCCCCCAGCTTCCCTTCTTCCAATTCTAAAAAACTCTGATTCTGCTCATCATCATGTCTCACAAGTGTGCATATAGGAGAGATGATGTTTAGTTTGTCTTGGTAGAGGACAATCACCTAAGACCCTCAGCCTTCGCTCTTTTATATTTAAATCTTCCTAGTGCTGTTAAGCCTTCCTCATAGCTTGTCCCAACTTTAATAATTCTCCAAGTCTTCAGTATTCCTCTTTGGCTATGAAAGCCCCCAAATGGGCAAGTTACTGAGATTAACAGAACTAGCATTAACTAAGAACTAAATAGGGTAAATATTAGGTACAAATCTTACTATATTTCACTGTCCCAATGTCATGCTTACTTTCTAAACTTTAAGAATACACTGTTGACCAACAGTTTACTTGGTACTTGCGAATGGTTTACAACCATGCCAGCAGATAATCAGTTATTCTCCATCTTGTGTATGGGAGGCTTGTTTTTCTTCCCAAAGGCACTAAAACATACTTGGCCTCATTTTAGCTTAATGCTATTTGTTTTGGACTACTCTAGTTCCTTTTTTGTTTGTTACTTCCTCAGCGTTCAACAGATTCACCAATGCTCATGTCCCTGTGGCTCACCTCTGTCCAGCCTCTTCCTCACTGACCTCCTTAAAGCTACTGAACTGTTATCTGTAATGTTTACAGACTAGGGGTGCTTAGCTGGCCAGCTGAGATCTTTGTCCATTAAGTTCAATTTCATTGCCTCCAGGCCCAGCCCAGTCCCTGATCCCTCAGGATTTAAATGTGGATTTGCTGCCACCTCAGTAAGGAGTGGGTTTAGTTTGGCTACACTTTTCCCCTGGAGGCTCCAGAGAAAGGTTGAGACCTTTGAGATTTGAGCCAAAAACTAGAGTACAAATCTTAATTTCCGGTGAAATTCCCCATATGCTCAGAGCCGTCATTCAGGGCTTGAGCACACATAGTCATCTGTTTGGTTTACCTCTTAGCAGGAGATTTTTTAAAGTTGCACGTTGTCTTTGTAATCCTTGGGAATCAAACTAAAAAAGAGTGCCAGTTTCCTTCTTAAGTTAACCTGCTAAAAGAAGAGTGATGTTGAATCCAACTATATTAAATAAGATTTGTATTTTTTTAAGTTTCTACTTGTCACTCTTATGCATTCCCCATATGATTCATGTATGCAATAATAATGTTAAAGACAACTTTTTTATATAGCAGGAGTCTTGACATCAAGAGACTAGGTTGTGAATTCTATTTTTGCCATTTACCTTGCGTTGTGATTTGGGACAAGTCACATTCTCTTTGTGTCATTTTCCTCATCTGTAAGATGGTGATACATAATAATAAACTGTTTATCTCACAGAGTTGATTTGAAGATCAAATGCAGTGATACATCTAAAGTCTTATGTTATATGTCTGCCTAGAGATGGACTCAATTCGTCACATTTATTAAGTAGCTACTAGATCCAGTATAGGACTTCTATATGTATTTTGGATTATTGTTGCTTTATTGGTGACACTTTTTTTTCTTAATTCCTTTAAAATTGAAGTAAAGTTACTCTGTTATCAGGGGAGGGTTACATTTGAGAGTGGAGATAAAGCAAGTATGCAGAAATGATTGTGATGTTAAAGTAAAATCAATATATTTTATGAGAGGAATAACTCTCATTTGATAAATTTGTCCCAAATGATTTGGCATAATTCATCAAAGAAGATTTTGTAGGGCTATTTTAAAAATATATATATATATATTCCTACTACTATGATTTTTTTTATCAAAGTTTTGTTGACGCCTTTTGTTTGTTTTAAATTTCCTTTTTGATTGTGACTTTGATGATCAAAAAATGTATATATCTCATGTAGGAAAAAAGATACATTTTTTGTTAAATTCTGTATATGAAAGAATTAAACAGATTATAGAAAATCTAAATACAGAAATATGATTGAGAGAGAGAATGCTAAGTCACCTCACTTATATAAACAGTTCATTCCTAACCTAGTCAAAAAGCTTTTAGTGTTGAAAGGAGGAAAAAGTCTCTTTGAGAGTTATTTTTAAACATATTTAGTTATGTTTTATTTCCAATTTTTACTCAGTTCTGGACTAACAGACTTGAGAGGTAATCAATACAGATTAGCTAGACAGGACCCAAGGAATAAGATGGGACTCAGTATTCAGTGGTATATGCTACATTTTGTAATACACACTTTCCAGTGCTTTTTTATATGCCTGAATAAGTGGACAAAGAACTGAATTATACAACTGTTGTTTTTTTTCTTCAACAAGAAGTGTTAAGCATGAAATAAGGCCCAAGAATGTGAGAGGGTCATGAGGCCATTGCAACACTGCATAAACTGTTAAACAGAATATAAATGTGAACTATCCTTACTATTATTTTCTTGAGAAATACTTCCTGTGTTCTATAAAAATATGTTTGTATGAAAATATGGCTATTAATAGGTTTCCTCCCAGATGTCTTCCTTGGAAAGGTAGCCTTTGGATTTTAAGTTGCCTTTACTGTTTTTACCCTTTCTTAATTCTCACAGTATCTTTCTCAAGAGAAACTCTCTCTCTCCCTCTCTCTCTCTCTCTCCCTCTCTCTCTCTCTCTCTCTTTCTCCCTCTCCCCCTCTCTCTCTCTCTCTCTCTCTCCCTCT
>JAQQSW010009508.1:0-13216 GCA_028646575.1 Pseudocheirus occidentalis
AGACACTTAACACTTACTAGCTGTGTGACCTTGAGCAAGTCACTTAACCCCAATTGCCCTGCATTCCCCCTCCAAAATGCTAAATAGAAAATGAAAATGAAAATTAGGAAGAATGAAAATAATTCCATACAAGCTGGTGATCAAGTAAGTCTGTTTGGGAAAATAAATGGGATGAATTTGTATTAAAAAATTATTACAAATGGCAAGCAGTTTCAAATGGACCAAACTTTTAGTTTTCCATAACTATCACTGGATCATTAATACAAATACATATATCAAATTTAAAGAAAATTACTTAAAGGAAACAAAGTCAAGGCTGTTAAAATAAGGGGACCTTTGAAATTTCAATGATGAAACCCTTAGAGACCTTCACACATGCAATGGCTGGGCTAGGAGATGCCACAGAAAAGAGGATGTTAGATTTGGGAGACCATTAAGAAGGGCTAAGAAACATATGTGAGTCCTTCCTATAAGTAAGGGAAGATCTAGGAATGTTGTTAAACCCCAAAATGTCAGTGGTGGAAGGACCCTGAGAATGTGTGTGTGTGTGTATGTGTGTGTTGAGAGGGGGGTGGGAGGGAGGGAGGGAGAGAGAATAAAATATAGCAATGTGATGGAAGGTCAAGTTCCATGAGGATAAGGCTTTGCATCTCCAGCACCTCGGGCAGCTCCTGGTGCCTTATAGATGCTGAAGAAATGTTTATTTAAAAGTAAATTGTCTCTGAGGAAAATGACACCAACTTTCATTGACATCTAGTATCTAATATGGATAAAATAGGTCCTGAAAATGTTGAGGCCTTATCCAGCCAATGCTTTAGTTGGCCTCTATGTGTCGAAATCCTTTTATTCTGTTCTGGCCTTTTCCAAATCCTTGTACTTGAGCATGTGTTGTTAACTCACTTGTTAAGGAAGGCAGAGCAGATCTAAAGGAAATCTTCCATTTATGAAGTGAAGCAAGTAATGAATCCTGCATCAAAATATGAATTCAGACTAAATCATCACCATTAAAATTGCCTCTTACACTCTTAATACTAACACAGGAGATATGATGTAGGTTCTGTTAATCTGAAAATTTTATATTTTTATAAATATCTATTTTACTTAAATTGTTAGATTTGTTGGCATTTAATTGGGCAAAATAGCTCCTAATAATTGCTTTAATTTAATGTTTACCGATAGTGAAGTCACCCTTTTCATTTTGATACTGGTAATTGATTTTTGTCTTTCTTTTTTTCAAATCAAATTAACCAATTATTTATCTATTTTATTGGTTTTTAAAGATAAAATTAGCTCCTACTTTAACAAAAAGACTGCACAAGAGTGAAGACAGTACTAAGTAAGCCCCACCCAACAGTGTACCTGGTATCTGGGTGAAGTATTAATGTCCATTCAAAAGAAGGAAAGGAATACAAGAAAATGGGTTATCTCAACCAGGAAGATTCTTTATGTAATAGAAGCAAAGCATGACTGAAACAGTGGCTCCCTAAAGCTCAGATGGCTTGGCTAAGGCTTCCAAGAGCCAGTTGCTAAATTTTCAATTTCTGAGATCTGGTTATTCAACATAGCCAGTGTACAATTCAATCAGCTCTTGTACAGATGTTATATGTTATTTGTGAAAGAAACAGCATCAATCATGGATCTTTCTGCCAGTACTAACTATTAAGGTTCCTTCAGCACAGGGCCTTTTCCATTTTATCTTTGCATCCCCCATACCCAGAGCAACACCTGGTCCTTCCAAATTATTTAAGAAAGCTCCTTTAAACAGTGAATTGTCTTTGAGGAAAATAACGTGGTCTTTGTTGGCATCTTGGGCCCAAAGAGGATACTGCAGATCATTGAAAATTTTGACACAATCTGGTTTTCTTGGGGCCAACTCAGACATTACAGTTTTAGTCATCATCACCTGTTCACATTGTAGTACTCCATTCAGACTCTTTCCCTTTTGACTATAGTTTAGCACATGAAACAATTCACTTATTAATAAATGGAGACAGAAGGCATCCAAGTCAAATCCTCCACTTACAAAGTGAAATAAGTAATGAATTCCTTCAGTATAAATAGGAATTCAGGCTAACGCATCACCATCAAAATGATTTTTTCCACTCAATCCTACCACATGGTGATATGATACAGGTGAAAACTAAGCATCAGTGGAGACAGCAATTATTAGAGTTCACCCTACAGTGTACCTATGTTGTACCCAAACCCAAATCCCTGACCCTGACCAAATCCCACCACCTGACTTGTGGCCCACCATTAAGCCCCTTTTGTATTTCTTTCTCTGTCCTTGCTTTATATTTTAACTTGAAACTCCTTAAGGCATGTCTGGGCATATTGCTCAAGGTGTTCCCTGACTCTGTCTCCCCTGATCAGTATTTAATATTTTCTCCTTGAATCATTATAGTGCACCAGGCTCATTATGGTGCAAAAATCTTATCTAAGTATCATCCTGTCCTGGCCCACTGACCAAGCAGGGTCTCTACTTCCCTTGCCTAGAACATGACCCTGGCCTGTTCTGGGAATTCCAGCCTCCTCTGACTACAACCTGGGGAATTCCAGTCCCCTGAGTCATGTGCCATACTCCCCTGAGTCATATAGATTTGACTAATGGCTGATCTTTGCTTCTGTATGTCATAGCTTTTGCTAGCTCCCCTCCCTATTATAATTTTGTGGTTTTAGCCTATATAACCAAGACCTGAAAATCCAGAAATCACTGCCAATTTGAGTGAGAACTCTGGCAGTTTCACACTTGCTCAATAAATCCACATCTAAATTTATCTTGAACCCAGGTCTTGGCTCACTCTTATTTCTCTGCACAACACCTAGGCAAATTATTAATATTACTTATTTCATAAGAACAAAACAATATGAGTGAAATAAATATAAGAAAATGTCTGATTTTAACTTTGAAGAATATTGTTTAAATAAATATCAAACTCTGAAGAAGTGATGGACAGTCTTTGATCTTCTCATACTGTCTCATTCAGGCTTCCAAGAGCTGGTGATTAAATTGTCAGGAATTTTGCAAGCTGACTGTGAATTCAGCCAATCAGCATTTAAGTGCCTACTATGTGCCAAGCACTGTGCTAAGCACTGGGGAGGCAAAGAAAAGCCAAAGAAAGTCCCTTTCCTTGAGGAGCCCATAATCTAATGGTAAGCAGAGCCAGCATCCAGCTCAAGCAGTTCTTTACCTGTAACATTATCTGTTTCTTTACAAGAATTGGTTTTAAACATAGAAGAGTATATGCATTGCTACATTGATTTTAAGTGACTGTGGCTTTAGTAATGAATATCTGAAGGCAAACTTCATTGTATTTTGTCCTGATGATACTGATCCCTCATGTTGGGAAGAATGTCTGGAATAGTCACAGAGTTGTAACAAAATATTCATTAATTGGCAATTTTAAAATTATTGAATGTAATTATTACTAATTATTATAATTATATAATATAATACATTGTAATAATCTATTATTATTACAAAATAATAATTTGATATCTCAAATAAAAGAAGTTAATAATTTTTTCAATATTTCTGTAGAAAAGTTATTTTATTTATCACCAATCTAATAAAAGTCCAACTGAGTTAGAAACTGTTGGTAAAGAACTTAAAATTGAAATGATCTGAATTGGTCCAATCCAGGAACAGAGGAGGGCTGCTACTGCTGTATGGCATGCTTATCCTGGAATATTATATGCATTTTACCCATTCTCCTAATTTTGGTTTGACAAAGTTTCTAATGATTTATTATTTTATTTTATAATTTATTTTAATGATTGACATTCTTGAAGAATTTTTATCACTTTCCACTGTACTGTAGTCAAGATCAACTAACAACAGAAAACACAAAAATTAATAAAATGCATCATAAGTGCTTTGGAAAAGGTAAAGATCAGTACTGAAAGTATGAATCTCACACTGATGATTGGGTTAAATCAGATAAATTAAAAATTTTTCCACTTAATTACAATAATAAATAGAATGTTCTTCTTGAGAATATATTACCATAAAATATAATAGAACACATGAACTTTTATTGGTCAGAAATAACAATGAAAGCATTTTCAATTATTTTGGTTCATTAGAACCCTGCATTTCAGTTTATGAAGAATTCATTTTGATCCAGATAGATGGTGGGGAAAAATTATATCATTCAAATCAAATATTCAAACATGAAATTGATTGAAATTATTTTCTGGAATTTGTAGATAATAATGTAAAATGATACAATATTCCAATCCTTTCCAACCCTTACAAAAGGATAAAAAAAAGAGTTATTTTCTCAAGCTGAAGGTAAAATAGGTTTCTGTTTAAGGAATACAATTTCTGTCACATTTAATGACAATAAATATATTTAGATTTGAGTTAGGGGACTGTGATGTGATTCTATTGCCAATTCATGGGGGAACTATAACTATAGATCCTTAGAAGAGTTCTGTGAAAATCAAGGAAAGAATTCTGTGAGAATAAATTGTTCATATGGAATTCACAATAAAGTATATTGTTTATTTTATGGTTGTTTATGAATTATTAAATTTATTACATATCTATGTATAGATATATGGGTGGATAGATAGATAGATAGATAGATAGATAGATAGATAGATAGATAGATAGATAGATAGATAATCAATGCAGATAAAGATATATCAGCACAACAATGGCCTGGGAGATTAACAGTTAATTTAAGGGTTAGCTTAAAAAAAAAAGCTTGGATTATAAACAATGAAAAGGTCAGTGAGACTTCTATTGTAGTTATTATAGCAAGTAATGGAGCCAGGATTCAAATCTTGCTCCTCTACCCCCAGTTATTCCATAAGCATTTATTAGTACCTTACTATGTGCCAGGCACTGTGTTGGGCTCTGGGAATACAATGAAAGGCAAAAGACAATCCCTGCCCCCAAAGAGATCACAATCTAATGGGCAATATAACATGCAAATAACTCTGTTCAAAGAAGATTTATGAAGGAGAAAATCAACTGTAGGAAGACACTAAGATTGAGGGTAAATGAGAAAGTCTTTCTATAAAAACTGAGATTTCAGGTAGATCTTGAAGGAAGCTAGGGAAACCAGGAGTCAGGGATGAGGGAGAGAATTTCAGGCATGGGGAAAGTCTGTGAAAGTGGTCAGAGATGTGGGGGACAAAGACAACCCTTATCCAAAATAAAATAAGCAGATATCTCCAAGTAGAGAGAGGAAGGATTTATTTAATTATTCTTTCTTGCAAGAAGGGTGGTCTCGCTACCAGATGCAATCTAGTAGGAGAAGCAAAATACAAAATGCAAAGCTTGGTTATATACCCAAAAGACCGCTCCTTCTCTCTCCTCCTTGTTCTAATCCTATTACCATTAATTAGGAACTAATGTGCAGAATCGTAACTGCAAAAATATGCTGGCTCTGCAGGTAAAATATCAGTAATATTAAAAAGCAAAAGGTACGTGTCTAGAGGACATGAAAAGAAACAAAATATGTCATCAGTATCAACTTAGATATGAAAGAAGATAAATGTTCTTACAATATCAGTATAGATATGAAAGCATACAGTATCTTATGAATCATGTGGATTTTAGGACATGGTGACCTGCCCAGAGTTCCACAACAGGATTTCTGATTTTATATTTGTACAGGTCATATGGTAGTCAGTAGAAACAAGTGTGGAACATTCTGGCCTGAGGTTAAATTTACTGGGTCTGAGTTTTCCCCTCCTATGTCCTAGCTAAACTTAGCAAGAACTTCAACTTATGACCAGGAAAGTAAAGCAAGGGTCCCAGGCTCCCAGCCCAGGTTACTATGTCTTTGATACTGCGTTGCAATTCTGTTTTGATTTCTGGAATTTCTGGAATGTTACCTGAGAAGTTTTCACTTTTATTCCATTCAGAGGTGAAAGATTTAATATCTTCTTTTTTTTCTTTTTAGAGGGGAGAAGGCAGGGCAATTGGGGTTAAGTGACTTACAGAAGGTCACAGAACCTAGTAAGTGTTAAGTGTCTGAGGTCGGATTTGAACTCAGGTCCTCCTGACTCCAGAACTGGTGCTCTTTTCACTGTGCCACCTAGCCACCCCCAGATACAGTGTCTTCTTTTGTGAACACCAAGAATTTCAGTATCACTACATCAAAGAGCTCCAGGAGAGGTGGGAGAAGCTCGGCAGGCAGAGGCTGTAAGGTGTAAGAAGACTGGAAAGGAGGTGGGGGTGGAACAGATTATTTAGGTCTCTGAATGCTAGACATAGAATTATATATTTGATCCTGGAAATATTAGGGAGCTACTGGAGATTGTTGAGTGTTTGGGGGAGGGAGGTGGAGGTGGTCAGACATGCGCTATAGGAGGATTACATTGGCAGCTAAGTTAAGGATGAGCCCATCCTTCATGGAAGAAAACCAACCAATAAATTCTGGCAGTAGTCCAGGCTACAAATGCTGAGGACCTGCATCAGCTTGGCGGTATTGACAGGAGAAAAGAGGGCACAGGTGAGAAATGTATCTGACATACTTGGCAATACTTTGGTAATAGGCCTTGGCAAGAGCTTAGATGTGGGAAGGTGGAGGGGACGAGAGCATAAGAGACCTAGGTTCCCAGAGTGGGACATGGGAGGATGGTGGTACTCCCCACAGTAACTGGGTAGGTAAGATGGAAGGGTTTAGGGAAAAATACAGTAAGTTCAAGTTTTGTACATGTTAATTTTAAAATGTCGGGGGGAAGGGCATTTATTAAGTACCTACTATGTGCCAAGCATTGTGCTGAGTATTTTACTAACATCACCTCATTTGATCTTCATAACAACTCAGTGAGCTAGGTGCTATTATTGCAGAGTTGAGGAAATTGAGGCAGACAGAGGTTAAACGACTTGCCCAAGGGCACACAGCTAGTAAGTATATGAGGCCAGATGTGAACTCAAGTCTTTCTGACTGCACTCTATGTACTGTGTCACCTCGCTTTCTACAGGGCATCCAGTTTGAGATGTCCAATAGGCAGTTGGAAATAGGACACTGGAGGTCAGCAGAGAGGTTAGGCCTGCATAAGCAGATTTGAGAATCATCAGTAAAGAGATGATTGTTGAATCCATGGGAGCAGAGAAGATCAAAAAGTGGAATAATACAGAGGGAGAAGAGAAGAGGGCCCAGGACAGAGCTCTCTGGGACACTCATGGTTACTGGGACCAACATGGATGAAGAATCTGCAAAGTATTGTAAGAAGGGGACAGGGAGGTAGGAGGAGACCCAGAGAGACCCAGGGAGAACAGTGTCAGTAGAGGAGGGATATTGAAAGTGCCAGAGGCTGAAGAGAGCTCAAGAGGAGGAGAACTGGAACAAACCCTAGATTTGTCCATGAACAGATCATAAATAATGTTTAAAGCATTTTCCATTGAATGCTGAGGGCAGAAGCCAAACTATAGAGAGTTAAAAAGAATGAGAAGAAAAGACATGGAGGCCCCTATTTTAGGGAGCTTTCTCAAGGAGATTAGCTGCAAAGGGGTGGAGAGAAATGGGATGATGGGGGCAGGGGGGAGATGCATCTTCATGAATGAGGGAGACATGGGCACATATTCCTGCCACTGTACCACATTCTCCATCTGTCTCCCCCTGTGGCCCTCCATTCTGAACAAAACTGTCCCTTTCTCCTTATAGTCACTGCCAAGCTTCTCAAATGTGTGGTCTCCACCTGCTGCCTCAATAACCTCCCTCCTCATCCATTGCTTTCAGCCCCTAAATGACTTTGAAAGTCTTTGATTTAGAGCTAGAAAGACCACCAGAGGCCATCTATTCCATCTCCTCATTATTCAGAGGGGGGGTCTGAAGTCCAGGGGGTAAAAACAGTTGTGTACAGTGTAATACTAATGATCCATACTGGAGAGGACCACCCAGGCTACCGAATCCCTCAATTAACAGAGGAAAAGACTGAAGCCAAGAAAGGTGAAGGAACTTCCCTGAGATCACACAGCTAGCAAGTGAGGCAGGATTTGAACTAAGGTCTTTGTGGCTGAAGTTTCTCAGATGTACCCACTCCATCCTGCTGTCCCCTATACTCTCATCTGAAGAGGTGAAAAAGTTATGAAAGTTCTTCAAGAATGTCAATCATCAAAGCAAATCTTTCAAGAAATTAATAATAGTTAGTTAATCCCTTTGTCAAACCAGAATTAGGAGAAGAATGAGAGAAATGCATGTATATAATCCAGGATAAACATGTAGTGGCTCCTAAACTCCATTCTGTCTTTCTCCATTCCATGACTGGACCAATTCAAATAATTTCCATTTGAAGTTCTTCACCAAAAATGTGTAGCTCAGTTTGACTTCTTTTAAATTGGGGCTATATAAGAATACCCTTTATTCAGAAATGTTTTCAGAAGATCAACTGATTTTCTCAGATATCAGATTGTCAAGTAATTAATAATTGCACTCATTGATTTAAACAATGCCAAATAACAATTTTAGGAATATTTTCTAACAACTTTGTGGCTACTCCAGACTTTCTTCCTATCATGGGGGAGCAGCACCATCAGAACAAAATGCAAAAAAAAAAATCACCTTCAAATATTCATTATCAAAGCCACAAGGACTTAAAATCAATCATGAATACATTGAAAAAGTACTCTTGTATGGTTGAAAGTAATTCTTGTAAAAGAGCAGATAAGGTTACTGGTGTAAGAATTGATTGAACTAACTTAACTCTACTTAACATTAGAATGTGAGCTCCTCAAGGTAAGGAGTTTTCTTTTGCCTTTCTTTATCTCCCCAGAGCTTAGTATAGTGCCTGACACTTAGTGGCCGCTTAATACATGCTGATGGACTGACTGACTTCACAACCAGCTTGCCAAATTCCCAAAAAGTTTAATCACCAGCTCTCAGAAGCCTGAATGAGCAGGTTAAAGTCTGTGCACTAGAGCCTCAGGCAAATTTTGACAATTATTTTTAAAACATCCTTCAAAGTTGAGATAGGTCACTTTCTTGTATTTATTTCCTTCATATTATTTTGCTCTTGCGAAAGGAGTGATATTAATACTTTACCTAGGAACTAGGCACACTGTAAGGTGGAGCTTGATCATTGCTGTTTCCACTGACATAAAATCTTTACCTGTATCATGTCTCCTGTGGTAGGATTAAGAGTGTAAGAGATCATTTTGATGGTGAAGCTTTAGTCTGAAATTTTATTTGTACTAAAGAAATTGAGTATTTTCTTCGTAAGTGGAGAATTTCATTTGGATATGTTCTGCATCCCTTAATTCACCATAAGTGAGTCGTCCCACGTGCTAAAATCTAGTCAAAAGAGACTTTGGAAGGAGTCCAAATGGAATACTACTATATGGCCAAGGAGATGGTGACTAAAACAGCAACATCTGAATTGTCCAGAAATGGACAAAACTGAGTCAATATTTTCAATCATCTGCAATATCCTATCTGGATAACAGATGTCAACAAAGACCATGTAATTTTTCTTAAAGCTTTCCTTAAGCACCTAGGACAGGTCAGACCTTGCTCTAGGTGTTGAGGATGTAAAGAGAAAATGAAAAAGTCCAAGCCCTGAATGAATTTTAAACATATCAGCAGAAAGAGCAGAGGTTGACCCCAATTCTTTTAAAGAATTAAAAAAAATTTCCAGTACCTAGGGACCAGGTACACTAGAGGGTGAAACTTTCTTGGTGATATTCCCACTACTATTAATTCTTAACCTGCATCATATCTCCTGTGTTAGTAACAGTGTAAGAGGGAATTTTAATTGTAATGATTAGTCTGAATTCCTATATACTCTAAGGATTTCATTACTTCCTTCACTTTATAAATGAAGGATTCCCTTTCAGGCCATTCTATTTCCATTCATAGAAAGTGAGTCATCATGTGTGCCTAAATCCAAATCATATAGGTTTTGGAAAGGGCTGGAATGGAATGGAAGGATTCGGAAGGGGGATGACAGATGAAAGCTGTAATAAATTGGACTGAGTACAACAGAGTTGCACAACCTGGCAGTAGGTAGGTAACAAAATTAAAATAGGCTAAACTTCTTCTGGTGGCAGATAGGTTAGACTAGAGATAGACTGAGGATGATTGGTGCTGTGAGTCATGTGACAAAGAGGAGCGCTGGCAAAGCTATGTTTTTCATGGGCTCTCTGAAATCTTTTGGGGAGCAGCGAGCAGCCCTCTGGCTACATATTGTGTAGACTTGGACAACAACATGGGGAATTTTTCTTGAATAACCATAGTATTATTTTCAAAGGTAATTTACTATTCCAGAGGCATTTTTAAAAAGACATCTACTATATCCCAGGATTTGTCCAAGGTATTAAGACTACGAAACAAAAATTAAAGACTCCTGCCATGACAGGATTTGATCTTGATTTCTAATATACAACACATACATATGATATTATACTACATTGCATTATCCAGCAATATACATTATCCAGTATATACAAAATATCAGTTAAAAACAAGGTAATGGGGAAGGGTTTCTAATAAGCAGAGAGGGATATGGAAAAGTCTCATATATGGAAAGAGGCAGCATGTTATCTGAGTTTTTAAGGAGAGGAGGAATTCTAAACTGCAGAGCTGAGGAGGTAATTTATTCCAGGCATAATTTATTCCAGCCTTTACCAAGTAGAAAATAAAGTATCATCGGTAAAGAACGACAAGAAGACAAATGTGTTTGGCCCACAACATGGACGTAAGGGGATCGTACAAGATAAGGCTAGAAAGGTGGATTATGACCAGGGTATGAATGATGTTCAATGTAAAGAGAGGAGTAATTGATCCCAGAGGTGCTGGAGAATGGGGGGGGTGGAATTTATTAGACATGGCATTGACATGAGCAGACATGAAATCAAAGATGCTTTGTAAAGCTGAGCAGAGGAGGGATTGCAGAGAGGAGATGCATGAGACAGGTAGACCAGCTGGGAGTTTATTGCAATTGTCCAAGTGAGAGAAAATGAGGGTGTATCAGTCAGTCAGTCAACAAGCACTTCCTATGTGCCAATCACTGTGATGAGTATGGGGAATATACATAGAAGCAGAAAAATAGTGCTTGTTTTCCAGATGCTTACCTTCTAATGAGACAAGATAGAACATAAAAGGAAGTTGAAAAGGTATAGAAGGGGGGGGGAGGGAGGACTGGGTTGCCATAGGAGAGGAAGCTGGAGAGGTATGATCCATGGCCAAGTCCCTCCTTCAATGTAGGTTCTGGGAGGACCCATCCAATCCAAGGGAGAGGCTGCAGAGAGGAAAGGTACTTCCCAGGTTGGCATTCTAGGGCTGGAGTGAAACTAAAGAGTGAAGAGTTAAAGCATTAAAGCATGGTAGAAGAAGTCCAGAATGAAGAGAAGATTGGGCAACTGATTACATTTGGGGACAGAGAGACAGTGAGAAGGGTTAAATAGATAAATAATCAACAATCAAGAAGAATGCATTAAAGCATCAACTATGTGTCATGTGCTGGTTAAGTGTTTGTGATACAAAGAAAGGTAAAAGACTGCCCCTGCTTTCAAGTACCTTACAGTCTAATTTCAGAAATGACATACAAAAAAAATGCAGGAAGAAGATATTGATAAGAAAACATGATGATTATTATGAGAGTAAATGCCACTAGCATGTAGGTGAATCTGGAAAGGTTTCTTGTAGAAAATGGAATTTTAACTGAGACTTGAAGGAGGCCAGGAAAGCTGGGATGTGGAGATGAGGAGGGAGAGAGTTCCAGGCATGAAGGACAGCTAGTGAAAAAGCCTAGAGATGGGAGATTGAGTCCAAGGATGTTAAGGAGGCCAGTTTTGTTGGACTAAAGAGAAGAGAGAGCCCAGTCACTGAGCCACCACCAAGGACTCAGCAGACTCCACCTCAATCCCCCTTACTTCCCAATGCTGCATCCCCACCCCTTCTATACACACATCCTCACCTTCTCCCGCCACCACCTTCTGCAGGCTGTTTCCACTGAGGAAAAGGAAGAGTGTCTTATGTCTACTATCCAGAACCTTTACTCTTTTGATCCGTTTGCTGATGCAAGTGAGGGTGATGACCTGATTCCTGCCGGGACAAAGGATTATATCCATATAAGAATTCAACAGAGAAATAGCAGGAAGACCCTCACTACTGTCCAAGGGATCGCTGATGATTACAATAAAAAAAACACTAGTGAAGGCATTCAAGAAGAAATTTGCCTGCAATGGTACTGTAATTGAACATCCAGAATATGGAGAAGTAATTCAGCTAAAGGGTGACTAGCACAAGAACATACGCCTGGTTTTCAGAAAAAAAAAATAAAGGAGAGAGAGATTTATAAATTGCTTACTAAGTGTCAGGAGCTACAAGTCAGAGAGACAGTTCTTGCCTTCAGTGAGCTTACATTCTAGTGAGGAAAGAGATCACCTAAATGGGAGCACAAAGAGGTGATGAAGATGTGGTTTAGAACTGACATCCAGAAAAATGAAAAGATACATAAAATATATTGGGATTAGCCTGTCAAAGACCATAACATAACTGTATAGATTCAATTATAAAAATGCCCTTATAGAAATGGCAAATGACATTAATAACTATAAAGTTATTTGGTGCTCATATCTAAACCATGCCAACACAACAAAAAAAGATGATACTCCTGGAGTTAAAGAGAAAATTCAAAGCTATAGAAATTATATAATCAATGGGCTACTTTCCAGATCTCTTTAAAAAAAAAGAAACTAAAGGGGCGGAGCCAAGATGGCGGCATAGAAGCAGCAAAGCACCACAGCTCCCACACAAACACGCTAAAAAACTCATAAAATGGGACGCTAAACAGATTTTCAAGATCCAAAAGTCTCCAAAAGACAGAAAGCACATCTGTTGCTACAGGCAGTTCAGCAGGTGGGGCTCTTCGCAGCAGTCTGGGACCCACGGCCGAAACCCCGGCTGGCTCAGGCCCCAGGGCATCGGGCTGGGAACTGCGGCTATAGGAGAGCAGATCCGCTGCACAGGAGGCACAGTTACCACATTTATCAGGCCAGAAGAAAAAAGGCTAAGAGAAAGGTCAGGGGATTTTGCTAACTCGGGAGGAGAAGAGCGGGTCCGGCCAAACTGCTCCCAGGGCAAGGAACAGCGGGAGGCGGCTGTAGCAGCAGGAAGGTCTGAGAGTCCCAGCGGCCTGCACTGGGCTGCTTCAGAGCCCTCGGCCTGCAGATAGCAGGGGGGCTGACGCGATCCATCAGGGCCAAGGGCTCTTGCGTTGAGTGGCCTGGATCGGGATCGTGGTCTTGAGTGGT
>JAQQSW010009509.1:0-13216 GCA_028646575.1 Pseudocheirus occidentalis
ATCTTCTTTTTCATTTTTTCTATTGATCAAAACCATGCATGAAGAACTATTGGCCAGTTCCAAGGATTTGGATGATTAGAATATTATTTTGTGGGTCTTAACTTGCTGTAGCTACTGAAGAAACAGGGGCTTCAGCAAGTGCAGAGTTAGTAGTCAGATCTAAGAAGTTGTTTCTCTATACCACGGTTATCCCAGCTAAGCTGCGGTCAGGACCAGAGGTCTGTGTAAAGGGGATGCTGTTGTATTCAGGGCTCAGAGACTTACTTGCTGCAAAGAAGTGACAATTTCTTAACTACTGATGGTGGTGTTGGTAGGGATGATTGAACCTTTTCCTAAAGGTGCTATTTCCTAGGATAATGGCTGCAGGGGTCACGCTGGGAGCAATCCAGGTCACTGAGATTTGAAGTTGAGGGTGCTCTTCCTCCTAGTGGTTTTAGGATCTGAGAGATCTGAGTCATCTACATCACAGTCTGAGGGGATGATCAAAATGGAGGTGGTGATTTGATAATCCTGACAAATTTTGACTCCTTCTCAGGATGCCTAACAGATTCCTTGATACTGTATTTCCAGTCCTGGGATGGGGAGCAGTTTTCTTAGTAGCAGTAAGAATGGAGAGCCTGTTCTCTATAGGATGAAATTTGCATTTCTGGAGTTTAGACTTGTGAGTCAGAATGGAAGAAGGGCTAATGGTCTGGGGCAGAGGTAGGGAACCTGTGACCTTGAGGTCACATATGGCCCTCTAGGTGCCCCAGTGCAGCCCATTGACTGAATCCAAACTTCGCAGGAGAAATTCTTTTATTAAGTGGATTGGTCATATTCTGTGGAATGCTGATGTTCACAGGCATCCTGGGCTTACTTACCCAAATATGGCAATTGTTGATCATGGTAGCTGGGATGGCAGGTCTCCTCACTCTGTTATGAATTATGAAAAAGTCTAAGGTTCATCAGTAAAAAAAGGTCTGAGTTCCAAATTTCTACATATGACTTAATACATATATATGTAACCCTTTATCAAGGACCACTCCAGCTGTCTTTCAGCTTCCAGGATTTCTCTCTGGAAGTCTGACAAAATTATCTACTGTCAGGGATCTCTGCTAGAGCACTAAGTGCACAGTTTTGTTCCCTGAAAACTCCCACAGTACCTCAAATTCATCTAAACTGTCTCCTGATGTACATAAAGACCTTTCACTGGTTCCTCCACACTGAGAAGGCATTCCCACATTGGTGTTCCTTTGTAAGGGGCCAAACAAACAGTATCTGGGTATCTGTGATAGTTTACACTCAAATCAATGTAACAAAAAAGTGTACAAGGCTCCCCTAGGCTCACTCCTGCTTTGCTATTGGCAAATGCCCAAGTAAAATCAGTCATCCAAAGAGTAGAAATGTAGACTTCAATCAACAATGTTTCAAAATGTAACAACTGATGCTAACAAAAAGAAATAGCAGTGAGCTAATATGTACTAAAATAAAAGGATAGAAAATAGTGAAGTGAAAGATAATTTTCATCTGGGGTTATTAGATAATTGAGGAGAAGTAGCCTCTTTGTGTAGATGTATGGTCCACGGACATTCTAGACAAGCTCTCAAAGTGAATAGAATGTTGCACCTAGTCAGGAAGACATAAGACCGAATCTGGACTCTGACACTGGTTAGCCATGTGGGACTGAACAAATGACTTTATCTCAGTTTGCCTCCCTTTCCTCAACCTTAAAATGGATATAATAATACCCTCTATGTTTCAATGTTGTGAGGATCAATTGAGAAGTTTATGAAGTCCTTAGAATTGTGACTGGAACACTGTAGACACTTAATAAGTGCAGGTTTCCCTTGATTTCATTACAGAAAGATTTTGCAAGTTCATGTAAGGACAGTTTTTAGGAAAACAACTGACTGAATCAGAATGAAACTATAGATGGTTTGATTGTAGGGAATTCTCTCATTGCCATTCTGTGTGCTGTGTATGTGTGTGTGTGCATGTCTGTGCTCAGTGTGCATTCATGTATGAGCAAGCAGGCATGTGTGTGCATGGGTGTGTTGTGTGTCCACATGTATATGCATGTGTGCTGTGGGTTGCTATTGCTGCAGCTGCAGGTTTTTACTTTGGTAAGGGTTATCGTTTTGGGTCAGGATGTATAGGACTCACCTATACCCACCTCAACAGGCCTCGGGCATCCCCGGATCCCAATTACTCTGGGAGAAACAGCTGTACAGAAGACTCAGGACACAGGACTTGCTTCTAGCTTTTATTGAGAGTACATTCTCTCCCTCCGGTGTGGCCGGATCTGCTTTTCCTTCTTCTTCTCCCTCCTCTTTCCTCCTCATGTTCCACCTCCAGGGCCCCTTGGGGCCCCTCCCCTGGCTGTGCCCTCGCCACAGTGATCCAATCGTGCATCACCCCAAAGGTGGAGAGGTCATACGTCCTTTTCCACGTATGCCTTCCTCCGAAATGCGCAAGCCTGCATTTCGCAGACAGGCGCAGTCCTTGCATTCCACCCCCAGGTGATCACGTGCACTCCTGTTAGCTGAGGATAGGTCCAACCCATCACACATGTGCATGCATACTTTTTGTGAGTTTGCATGTGTGTGCATGTGTGTACATTGTGAGGGTATGTGTTGTGTGCATTTGCATTTGTGTATGTATATGTGTGTGTATGTGTGTAAAGCCTAGCATGCACAGCTGAAGAGAGGACTGCTGCTGTGAACAGCTTCAAGTTCTGATTACAAAGTATAGTGAACTCTCTATTCAGCAACAACCTAGGACAAAACAAACTCAGAAAATCAAAATACAGCATTCAGAATGTTATGGCATAACAAATAATCACTAAACATAGTTTTGCCCAAAATGGTCACATAGTTTAAGCAAAAGATAACATTAATTTAGTAAGTCCTCCATTTAGTAAACCCTTAATTCCATCACTGTTAAGGAGATAAGACTCCTTGATTGACACAAAGTACAAAGATCAAAGTCCTCCACCACTAGGTCACAAGAAAGTTACAATATCATTAGTCACTACTAAGTACCTTCACATTGCCAAATTCCTCATCAATTCACTTTCTGCCTATGGAATCAAAACCAAATCAGACCCAAAACAGACAAAGTATCAGCACCACAGTCATGCTTCCTCAGTTCCCAGCAGCTCCAGCTGCCCCTCAAAGGTCCTCAGGATGTTGGCAGTTCTCTCTCTTACAGCAGTTCTTGGTCCTGGCAATTCTCTTTCCCACTCCAGCAGTAGCCGCTTTGTCTCCACACAGCTCACTACCAGAAGTTCTAGCTCTCTAGCTTGAGCTTCTCCTTATATAAGGTATTAGCTCTTCCCTGCTCTCCCTTTTCCTGTTACAACAGGAAGTACCTCCCACTGTGGGATTCACACTGAATCTTAATACATGACACAATTATGTACTTGAAACTAAGTGCTGAGTACCTGTTGTCTTGACAATACAAGAGGATCTTAAAATTGCATTACTATTACAGTGTATTTGCATGTATGTACTTTGTGTGTGCACACACATGTGCTATCTCTGGATGTTTACGTACTAGTGTGTGCATGTGTGTGCGTGCTTGTGACTGTGTGTGCCCATGGATGTGTGCATACATGCATGTGAGTGCGTGCATGCATGCGTGCGTGTGTGTGTGTGTGTGTTTGTGTAACTTGCCTGTGACTTCTGTTGAGTAGGGACTTTGGCTTCTCATGTAGATCAGCTCTTTCTCTGTCACTTCAGGTCTTAGAAAGTTTCCTGGGGGCTGGGTGGGGAAAGAGCCCAGAGATTCAGTGACTTGCCCAGGGTCCCATAGCTCTCCTGTGTCCTTCCTTCCTCTCTGCCAACACTCCCATGATGCTCTCCTCTGGGCTGCTCTTCTTTCTCTAAAATCAGATATCTGGAGTTGGTCTAAACTTTCTGCAGCCTTGTGTGTGGCTGATAGTTGGGAGAAAGGTGATGTCTCCAGGCACACCTGAAGCTCTCACTGATCTTGTTTACCAACTTTACCATAAATTTTGCCCCATCACTCTAATTTCACAGTGCTCTGGGAGAACAGAATGCATGTATCCCCCTGTCCCCAGGTGCTGATGTGAGGTAATGTGGAACTGGGAGCCAGAAAGACCTGAATATGAAAGCTGCCTCAGGTGCTCACTGGCTGTGTGACCCAGGCCTAGTCATTTACCTCTCCCATCCTCAGTTTCCTTCTCTGTGGAACTGAGATAAGAGAAACAAATAGTTCTCAGCATTACTGTGAAGACAGAAGGGGAGAACACACATAAAATGTGCTGGATAAGTGCTAGTTAAGATGATTGTTCTAATTCTTTCCCCACTGAGGATCTTCCCGTCTTCTCCCTTTAGGAACTAAGACTTTGGCTGTTGCAGCCTCTGGGCTTCCTGCCCCCACTGGGTCCTCATGTCTCCCCCTTCCCTTGCAGGCTTCTCCCTTGGCTCCACTGTGCAGTCTCACACAAAGGGCATCTGGATGTGGTGTGTCCCTCACCCCAGCAAACCTGACCATACCTTAGTTCTACTTGATACTCAAGGCCTAGGAGATGTGGAAAAGGTAAACTAATCAAGGACATTGTGCTCACTCAGTTCCCCTCCCTGGCTCGACCTGATCTAAAAAGGAATGACCTCTTACACCTGGTAGGCTTGTGTGGGGGTGTAAGTGTATTGCCAAAGGTTTCTTGTGATATGCTTCTGTGGGATACTGAGTCTACAAAAAAGAAAAAGAAATATAGTCCCTACCCTCCAAGAGGCTACATATTAATGGACAAAAACAAAAGGGTAACAAACTGAGGGAGAAGACAAGGGAAGATCTGGTACGGGGGGATCATATTGCATGGAGGCAAAACCAAGCAGAGCTGCTGATAGAAAATGGAGAGTCACCTGGAAAATTCTCATCTGAGCCCACTCCAAAAGTAGGCTTTTGGAGGCATTTACTGCTGCATCCTCCAGATCTACAATCAGACAGGAGAGGGAACTGAGGGAGCTAAGAAGGTGCTGAGAATGACAACTTCAGTTGAGTAGTGTGGTGATGAGATTTCAGGGGATCAGCTGATCCTGGGGGAGGCATGATGGTCCCTGGAGTCCAAGCAACTGGTATAAAATGGAAATATTCAGTATCATAGCATTCCCTGGGCAAAGAAAAAAACTTTTTGGAAGATTAAAGAAATCCCCTCTGGACGCAGGGACTTCTTTCATGTCAGTTCCCCTTGGTCATTCTTTGCCTGTCACTGTTTTCTCTTACATCCCTAACCTACTGGGAAAATATTCCCCCATTTTCAAAATTCAACAACGACTACGTGAATTGTATTTTTGTATCACCCGACCTTCTTTAGTTCATAAAATCTATACCCTAAGAACAAAGAAGACAATGAGCCTTCCCAGTCTATGATAACCCTAGAGTTCATGAAAAGCAGGAAAAATTAAACATTACACATACTCATCAGACTAGGGATCTTTTCATATGCAAAAAACAGAAATACAAAAAAAACAAAAACAAAGCAGGCCATATTTGGTGGTGCCACACAATCTCTGGTGCTATAATCCTTGTGAGCCATCTGGAAGCTCAAAGCTCCTACACATACACACACACACAGATATGCACACACTCACTGTGACCTAGAACCCAAGTAACAACTGGGGGTCCCTCTGAGGTGCTTCCCACTTCCTTCAGTTCTCCTCACTTGTTGATCTGGAATTTCAGGACAAAACTGTGTCCAGATAGCAAAGAGCTAACATGTTCACAGATGTTTGTATTACCTGGGTGGCATTGTTATTCCAACAGGTAGAGCAGTCTTGAATTCATAGCCTTGGGCTGTCTCTATCTAAGTCTCAAGGAAAGCAGAAATCAAAGTGGTGGTGATAGTTTTACAATTTGCACAGGCTACCACCTCTCTCTCCCTTGGGTGTCTTGCTTGCTTGGGGAAACTGAATGCAAAAAGAGGGTCCAAATTTACCAGCCTTGATCTTTCTCTGATTGTTTAAACTATAAAGTGAACCAAGAGAGACAAATATGTATAGACAGAGAGACATATACTCTTTCACACATAGATTCCAGACAATGATTTAAACTACAATGTCCAACCACAACCCTAAAGCATCAAATCACTAAAGCACATATCAGTGTCTGCTGACTCTAGTGGAACTGACCACTGAATCTAAGGTTCATATAGTGTGATACATGGAGGGTAGAATCATAGGCCCACTGACATAATCTGTCTTCTAGGATGACTCCCAGAATGACTCCTGGATCTTTGCCCTGGCTATCCTGCTCAGTAGCACTTTTGTCTACAACAATATGAGCACCATCAACTACCAGGCCTTGGAACAGATGCAGTATCCTTTCAGAACTTCAGAACATCCAACACATGCTCAAAGCAGTTAAGCATCTCTCAGCAGAATAAATAACAAGTTCTCCACACTTTAGGAGCTGTCATCTTGAGTTACTTTACTCAGAAATATCCATCAAAAGGTAACCAAGCTTCATAGGGTCAATGTCCTCAAACTAGATTGGCTCATTCTCATATGATAGCATGACAAGGTACCCATAAATGAAGCCTTAGATCATTGGTTTTCAACCTGTGGGTCATGACTCTTCGGGGTCGAATTGGGGTTCGAATGACTCTTTCACAGGGGTTGCCTAAGACCGTGGGAAAACAAACATTTTTGATGGTCTTAGGAATGAAGACAATGCTTCTCTATCTGTGCCCAAGCAGGTCCACCCACATGTACATAAGCCCAGATACGCCCACATAAGATTATTAAAAGATCAAGGCATTAGGAAGGTTGAGAACCACTGCCTTAGACCTTGTTTGACCTTGCCATTATATTCTGCTTCTATGTTCTAGAACTCTGAAATGGCTTGATCATTCCATCTTTCCCTCTGCTTATGACAGCCAACCTTCTTTTCCCATCTGCTTCATCTCACATCACTCATATGTCTCCCTCTACAATGCTCCTTTGACCCCACCTCCCATGAAGAGGTGGCCCCTCTCCTTGCCAAGCAAACTCTTCTGTATCTACTTTTGATTCCAACTCATCCTGTCTTTTCCAAGAGGTTATCTTCTCTCAAATATCCTAACTAAAATGTATCATCCCTGAGCACAGGGACCATGTTTTTGCCTTTATTTGGATACCCAGCAGTTAGAACAATGCCTATACATACATAGTAAGTACTTAATAAATGTTGGTTTTGCACTACTGCTTTTGTTCTAATATTATAGTCATTAGAACCCATGATGAAAACTTAAGTCTCACAATGTGGTTTGAAGAACAAATCAGGTTAATCGGGGAATCCCCCCCAAACCTCTTTCTTTCTCCTTTTACATCTGTGATTGAAAAAGGTTCCACAAATATAACTAGGAACTGATGAGACTGCTGGGTGTTTCCTTTTCCTTAGCCATGATCTTAGATATGTGACAGAGCTGACAGAGCTAATCAAAGTCAAGTCCTCACCTAATGCTTTTGGAGAAGAATCAGCAGACTTTGTGGGCTTCTTCCCAGACTTTGTGTGGACTGTGCGGGATTTTATCCCGGAACTTAAGCTAGATGACAACTCCATCACCCCAGATGAGTACCTGGAAAATGCTTTGAAAGTCAGTAAAGGTAATTCATAAGGAATAAATACTGTGTACAAGGATGGTCCTGGGCACTACAGGGTCAAATAGCACCAAATGTTTTTCCTTTTCTTTAAAACTTAGATTTTATTCCTGGTGTTTATTCTTTTCAATCTCATATAGAAATGGAGGCTGAAAGCTATAAGGCTCCCATGGATTTGTGGTGGGTCTGTTAATATCTTTTTTTGTAACTCCAGAATTTGCACAATCTAGTGATGTTTCCCAAGGAGGGATATTCCCAGAGAAAAATGATTTTTGCCAACTTTTGTGATGTGGTTGTATTGTGTGAATTTATAAAAGAATGTAGATGTTCCTCTGTTTTCTGTGATTGTTTGGTGAGCATGGAATTTCAATGAAAGTGAATGACTTGAGTTTCAAGGCTATTTCATTCAGTCCAGAACACAACCTGCCATTAAACTATGCTTCTATGGTCTAGAACTCTGAAATGGCTTCATCATTCCATTTTTCTCTCTGCTTATGACAGCCGAACCTCTTTTCCCCTCTGCTTAATCTCACATCACTCATATGTCTCCCTCTACAGTGTATCTTTTACCCCACCTCATATGAAGAGGTGGCCCCTCTCCTTGCTAAGCAAACTCTTTCATATCTATGTTAGATTCCAACTTATCCTGTCTTTTCCAAGGGGTTATCTTCTCTCTCATCCCCTATACTAAAATGTATCATCCTTGAGAACAGGAACCTGAACATACATAATATTTTCTCTAGAACATACAAAGTAAGTACTTAATAAATGTTGGTTTTACACTACTGCTTTTGTTCTAATATTATAGTAATCAGGACTCTCTTTCTAGAAACATCACAGACCTTGTTCATAAGAAAAGACAGATGGCTATGTCCTCAAGAAAGAATGTTGTACATAAAATGGCAATGATTCTTGGAGTCACACCTGCTGGGTCCAAATTTCAGCTCTGGCTGCTTACTGTCTATATGACTTTGGACAAGTCACTTAATGTCCTTGAGCCTCAACTTCCTCCTTGGAGAAGGGGGATTTGGGACTCCAAGATCTCTCAAATCCCCCAGGTCTAAATTCATGAGCTTGTGAGGAGAGTTTCTCCCCTGGAGAATTCTAGAGAAACACTGGCTATGTCTCTCCCAAATGTATCTTGCTTGTCCTAAAGATTTCTGAGTGACCATCAGATGCTCCCAATCACCCCTGTCATTGCTCCAGTAGCATTTCTCCTTCATACTTCATATGGGGTGATAAATCTCGTCTGCAAATCTCTAATTTTTTACTATTTTCACTGTGGGCTGGTAACTCCCTGATGGCAAATACACAGGGACGCTGATCTCACTGGAAATGTCTCTAAATCATGTTTGACAAAGAGGTCCTTCCATTCCAGTCAAAAGCATTTATTAAATATCTACTCTACCGAAGAAACTGAACTATGTGCTCAGCATACAGGGACAACAATGCCCACCCTCAAAAAGGTATTATACTAATTGGGGGAAACAGGTGAATGGAAAAAAAAAATATACAGGAACGCAGGTAGGGAACAAGGGGGGTAAACAGGACTAAAGAGCTGTAAGCATCATCAGGGGTCTCTGTAGGAAAAGCTCTCAAAGTAGAGGCCTACAGAGAGCTGTAGGGTCCAGGGGCAGAGGTGACAGGAAGAAGCCTAGGCATAGAGGTAGACTAGTCAGAAACAGACACATGGAACATAGATTGTCACACATGGAGAACAGGAAAGTCAATTTGACTGACAAAGAAGAAGGAAGGAGAGCAGTGAGAACTGAATCTAGTAGGATGAAAACCAGTTTGGAAGTCTTCCATGTTTGTATTGGGTCCCAGAGGCATTAAGGAAGCCTTGGAGATAGCTCCTTAAGTCAAGCTCAATTAGACTTGTTCACCAGGTCTATCAATTTGGTAATGTGTGTGAGATGGGTAGGAAAGAAGAGGAAGTAGAGGAAGACAAGTTAGGAGGCAAGAGTCAAACTGAGAGGTAATGAGCTCCTGAGCTCAGGGGGAGGCAGTGTGCAAGTGGATAGGAACTAATGAGTTCAGGAAATATTGTGGGGACAGAATTAGAACCTGAATGGTTATAGAGGATATAGATGAGAAAGAAGTGTTGAGGGTGACTTCTGAGACAGTTTCCTCCCAATGGCTAATTCTGTTGGTAATAGTAGAATGTTTATTAATTTCAAACAAGGAGCATTTTCTTTATTAACCTGAAAATCTGATTTCTTAGCCTTCATGTCTTGGGTCTCTTTCATTTTAGGGAGTCACAATTCTCCTTCTATATTATCTATAATTATCTCAGTACTTTCCGAATTCTACCTAGTTTTGCTCAACATTGAATCTGTAAGAGATTGCGTTCAGCTTTGGGACAAATCTACTTTCTCTGCACGTGTCTAAAGGTCTCCTCTGAAAACCATAGTACATTATCCTTACATGAAGTGAACTGTCTGATTTCTAGTAATCTCTCCCTAAATTACTTCTAGTTTTAAAAATTCTCTGTCATTCTACCTTAGGACAGAATACCTGAAGAGGTAAATATACAACCATTGCCAGTCTGAAGCATCTTCTTCAATTCTTTGTCTTAGACCTGTGCCTTACTAGAATCCATTTTCCTATCCCTCAGGCAAGAACCCCAAAGCTCAAAAAGCCAACTTTACACGAGAGTGCATTAGAAAATTCTTTCCAAGTCGGAAGTGTTTTACTTTTGACCGTCCAACGAATGATAAGGCACTCTTAGCCCATCTTGAAGATGTCCAAGAAAGCCAACTGCAACTTGCATTCAAGGATCAGATAAACAACTTCTGCTCTTACATCTTTTCCAAGGCAAACCCCAAGACCCTTAGTGGGAACATCACTGTCAATGGAAATCGTGAGTTTTCTTTTCTCCAATGCAAACTTGACTGCAATTGGATGTGTTCTTTTTTTATGTGTACAGATATTGTACACTTTTTGTATTAATCTGCCAATAAGCATGGGTGTATTTGTTCTTGTTTGCCTATCTTTCAGTTGATAAATCCTAAGGAATATGAGCCCCGAGACAATGTCAGTGTTCTTTGATTGAGACTAAATCTCCATTAGAGAGGTGCCAGAGGAGTGGAAAAAGGCAATTGCCTTAATTTTTAAAAGGGGAAGCATGTGGTGATAGTCATCATTAAACTATGGACTTTGACGTCATTTCTGATAAAATTATAGGGCATGTCATTAAGGGGATGGTTTGTGAGCACTAAGGGAAGCAGGGTTCACTCAAATCCAGTAGATCAAGCCAATTTACTTGTTAGACACTGTAACTGAACTGATGCAGATCAGAGGAATAAATCATAGAGCAATAATGTCAAATTAACATAATTTTCAAGAAAATATTTAGGTGTGTCATGCTATGATTATGAACACAATAGAGACACAAAATAGATGGCAATATAGTAAGGTAGATTCAGAAGACATTAAATGACCAGACACTCAGAGTAATCCTGAAGGGCTTGATGTTAATTTGAAGGGATGTCTATAATGCCATGCTTGGAGCTTCATAACTTTCTCAATAACACTGACAAAGTTATAGAAAATGCAAATGGAGTCGTAATCCAATGTGAAGACAGCATGGAGCTCAGAGAAACAAGGAATACAGTGAATAAAAGAAATGAGATACAGTGTTGTCCTGGCAGGTAAAAAGATGACTTTAGATGAATAATAGAGCCTTATAAGTGTAAAATTCTCCATTTGAGTTTTAAAAATCCACTCAAATGAAGATAGAGGAAATTGAGATAGACAAGAGCTCTCCATTTGGGCTCAAAAATCAACTTAAATAGAGGATGGGGGAGGCAGAGAGAGAGAGAGAGAGAGAGAGAGAGAGAGAGAGAGAGAGAGAGAGAGAGAGAGAATGGTTGTCAGGGAAAAGATCTGGAGAAATTCATGTATTACAAACTCAATATGAGCAGGGAGTCTAAAATACAAAGTTATTCAAAGCTTCATTTGCAATAATGAGTGAAGTACTTATTCTCCCATATTAATTGGACTACAGTTAGGCCACATCTAGTATTCTGTGCTTATTTCTAGGCAAAACACTTAAGGAAAGACATGGACAAGGTCAAACATTTCCAGAAAACAACAATTAAAATCAGTGAAGGGAATGAAGTTCACAGAAGAACAAGCCTATGGAAGAGTCTGTAGATCCATTCTCCTTGATCCAGACATCCAAATTAGCAGAAATGGGTAGAATTTGCTAAGAGGTACATTTAGACTGGATAAACACTGAGTTTTCCTAACCACTTAAATTGTTGAAGCATAAAATAGGCTACTTTGAGTATTCATAGGCTTCCCTCAAATCAAAGTTATCTAACTGCTATTGGAAGTCACTCGCTAAAAATACTGAAGAAGATATCTTTAACCTGGTAAGGACTCTATAATTAACATTTGGAGAAAACTGAATGAAGTTTCTCTCTGCCTCATCTTCCTTTTCATCTTCTCTACCAGGGTTGGGACAGCTGCTGCAGACCTATGTGAAGACAATCTCTAATGGAGACATTCCCTGCCTGCAGAATGCAGTGTTGGCATTGGCTCAGACTGAAAATTCAGCTGCTGTGCAAAAAGCTATCACGCATTATGTAGAGCAGATGGTCGTAAAGGTGATCTTCCCCACAGAAACCCTCCTGGAACTGCTAAACCTACATACAGACTGTAAGAAAGAAGCCATCTCAATTTTCATGAAGCATTCACTCAAGGATGACACATACAAGTTCCAGGGGGAACTGGTGGTATGTCCCCTCAGTTATTTGTACTTCTCCAATTACCTCTCTTTTCTAAATAAAACCTAGAGACTGGTCAGTCTCTTTCCAATTGTTTTGACTTTTAAACCTGTATCCCCAGCTCATAAGAGAAGGGCTTGATCTCTGTAGAGAGCAAGAGTCAGGAAGGCCTAAATCTCCCTTGCCATGAAAAGATGCTCCTTCCTTGTGACACACACACTGAAATCAGTTACTTCTTAGAAGATAAAATACCAGCCTCTCACACATTTGCTGAATAGATGGCATCATGGCTCTCTCAGAGCACACTGCAGTTTTTCTTGAGCTCACAGACTCACTCCTCTCTCTACATCTTCCCACCCCCAGCACCCTTGGATTCCTTCTAGGAGTATCTCCTTCTAGTACAAATGCCTGCTCAATCTTACTTAGCCTGGTAGTGCTCACTTGGCCCACACCAAAGGGAGAATCATTATTATAGGCTTTCAGGACTCACAGGGACATGGAGGATTATCTTGAGAGTGAGGTCTTTGGTCCCCAAAGAGGACAGGTGACTTGTCCATGGTGACCTAGATGGAGAGGAGCAGTTTTAAAACTGGAGCCCCCATAGTTCTCAGGTGAGAATTGTCAGTTTCATTCTACCACATTATACTATTTCCAGACAAACAAATACAGGTAGAACTTCTCTCAACAGTTAAATCTCACTCCGTCCACAGTGAAATACTGTTGAGGCATCATGTCAATCATTATTTGTTATTATCATTACTGTTATATTGCTTCCTTTTTCCCTGATTGTCTTTCGCTCCATCTCATTGGCAGGAAATGTTAGAATCCAAGAAAAATGATTTCATACGTCAAAATGAGGAAGAGTCAACCAAATATTGTCAAGCTAAGCTTGAGTACTTC
>JAQQSW010009510.1:0-13216 GCA_028646575.1 Pseudocheirus occidentalis
ATACATATACATACATATATACACATACACATACATATACATATATATATACACATACACATACATATACATATATGTATGTGTGCATACATATTTGCTATTCCCCCAATAGATAAGTAGTGAAAGAATATGAACAAAAGTTCTCAATAGAATTGTAAAGTATATATGAGCATGTCAAAAAGTGTTCCAAATAATCATTTTAAAATGAATAAATAATAATAAGAAAAATACGAATCAAAACAGTCCTAAAATTTCACCTCATATCCTACAAATTGGCAAAAAATTCCCCAAAATGGCAGCAGTCAACATTGAAGGGGTATTGGAATAATAAGCACACTAGTACATTGTTGGTGGAGCTATAAAATACTGGAACCATTTTGGAAAGCAATTTAGAATTATGCAAATAAATTCACAAAAATGTCCATATCCTTTGAACAAAGACTTCATTACTGGACCTAACCCTAACCCCAAGAAAGCCATAGATGAGAAGAAAATCACTATATATACACACCAAAATATTCATAGCAGCACTTTTTGTGATAACTAAACATGGGAAGCACAACTACATACCAAAAATCAAAAGAAAAATGATCAAGTAGGAATAAATTGAAGAGATATGAGAGAATACTCCTGATGCCCCCCTTCACAGACTTGGGGGTCCACAGGTATTATATTGCAGATGTTTCTGCACTTTTTCAATGTACTGATCAGTTGTGCTCATTTCTTCCCCCTCTCAAAAAAAAACTATTTGTTATATTGAGATAGTTCTCTGGGTGGGGAGAAGGAATATTTGGTACAACCCTAAGAAAGAGACGATAACAATTTAAAACTTTTTAAAAATTGAGTTACATCAGTCAACCTTTTTCTTTCCCTCCATTCTGGCACCCCTAAAGGAGTTGTTGAGGAGCAATCAAATAGCCAGGAGGGAAAGCAAGAGACAAGCTTAGCTCCTAAACTAATTCAGCCTCTAACTAACTAAATTAATTGGATTTCTTAATACACTAGGATGTAATCAACTTAACAAATAATGTAGCAAGTATCTACCATTGCCCAGGAACTGACAAAAGATAACATAGAAATAAATGCATAAAATGTTGATGTTTGAGGACCTTTTCAAGTCAACAAGCACTTCATTTGACAGATAAGGAAACAGAGACTTGGGGAGGTTTGTTATTTGCCTCAAGTCACATGGTTGGGTAGTAGCAGAATCAGGACAAAAACCTAGGTCTGCTGTCCCTTAGTCTAGGGTTTCCTCCCTTACCTGATGTTTGGAGTTTTTTCTGGACATATCTAAGTGAATCATCACCACTGGGTCATCTTCTGGTTTTATTTTACTGGTACCAAGATCAAGAAATAAGTTTCCTTTATTTTTATGTCTTTGAAACCTACCACAATTCACCATACTTAAGAGGTGCCAAATCGAATTGAATTGAACTGAATTGAACTGATAAATTGCTTCAACAAAATAATTCTTGGTCCTGACCAATAAAATTGAGAAACTATAAGCAAATTCATTCTCAAAAAGTCAAAGGAAAGCAAAACTACTCAGTGCAGATGACTTGGACCCAGTGAATCCTGACTTGTCTTCGGTTTGGTTTGGGTTTGATTCTGTCTGGTTTTTTCTGGTCCCTGGGAGGAAGTTACACAAATTGTCAATATAATAGCTAATGAGAATTCCTGGAGAGCATCGCATTCTCAGATTTGAATGTGGATCATTTGTGTCTATTATTGGATTCAGGAATGAAGACTATGTCTTCCCAATATTATCTTGAGAATGTAAGGGTTGCTTTTGTTTTTGTTACTGTAAAACAGAGATCTTTTATTTTGCTTGGTATGTGACTGTATTTGTTGATTTAGTTCTCTGATAAACAATAGTTGATATGAATTCTGGAAGTCCTTTATTTTCAGAAGTGATTTTGGAGGCTTTTTTCTGATCCACATTAGCTGACCATTCCCTTCACCAATGGGCATGTGCACAAGTGCGTATGCACTCACACACACACTGTCTCTCTGTCTCTCTGTCTCTCTCTCTCTCTCTCTCTCTCTCTCTCTCTCTCTCTCTCTCTCTCTCTCTCTCCCTCTCTCACACACACACACACATACACACACACACCCCAGTTATTTTCACACTGTTTCATCAAATGTAAGTAAGAAAGCTGCCAACAGTAGCAATTCTTTTCTTGTATTTAGGGCCTTATATAACCAATCACATTCCCACAGTTACCAGTGATTATCTCCATATCACAGGAGGAAAAGGGAGGTATCATGGCAAAGCAAAAGGAATGTTGGACTTAGAGGCATAAGGTTCAAATCTGTACTTGGCCACTGATTACTTGTGTGATTATGGACAGGTCATTTAACCTCTCTGATCCTTAGTCTCCTTATCTTTTACATAATGTAAATTGGCCTATGAGAGGTATAAAACTTGTAATACAAAGGCGACAAAAGACCACAGAATTCCAGTATAACTTAAATCAGAGAATGGCCAAAAATGTACTTGGAAAAAGTATAAGAAAATAAAGCTTTAAAAATATAACACAGATAATGTGAATTTGTGGTTTTCTAAGTAAAAATGTATACTGCAAGGATCCCTTTCTTTATTGGCTTAATACTCAATTTTGTTATTGTTGTTCAATCACGTCCAACTCTTCATGATTCTGTTGGACCATACTGTCCGTGAGGTTTTCTTAGCAAAGTTAGTGGTGTGGTTTGCCATTTCCTTTTCTAGTGGTTTTAAGGCAAACAGAGATTAAGTGACTTGCCCAAGGTCACAAAGCTAGTAAGGGTCTGAGGCAGATTTTAACTCTATGCCTACCCCTCTATTCATTGAGCCATTTAATTGGATTAACTTATCTTTAAAGACTCCTTTCAACTCTAAATCTATGATCCCATGATCCTAGGAAGACATCGTGGACATAAAGGTGGTAGAGGGATGGTCTTAGAGTCAGAAAGTCCTGAGTTCAAGTCCCAGCTCTAATATATTGGCCACATGAACCTAGGCAAATCACTTAACTTCTCAAGGCCTTGGACAATTGTGACTACACATTGAAGAGAAGTTTCTGACCTGCATTAGTTAAAAGTTTCCTCATCTCCATATTTCCCATATCAATGAAATCACAGGTCTAGTCTTTACCTCCCTATCCTTTAGGTCCAAGGCAAGATGGAATAAGAGGTGACAAGATTCCCATCAAAATCATGTAAGGAGATTTGAAGTCCAGATCTGAAAGCAGAAAGTGAGTTCAGTTTCTTACTCAAGCTGTCTTAGTACTATACCCAACATGGAAGGAGCAGGATCAATTCCATTCCAAGCCATTAAAAACACAAAATGGAGATAACGCACAAAATACATTTCATCCCAATGGGAAAACTTGACCCAATAGGTTGTGAGTAGGAGAAGAGAATCAGATTCCAGTGTACTTCCCTATTTTAGCAGGCTATTTGTCCTGGATATTCTATGTCTTATCACAATGTAAATGTTTAATTAAAAACATTAAAATTTAACACTAACAATTTCATTTAATTTTAATTCACCAAATTTAATTAATTAAAAATTTTAGTACTAGTAACATTAATTTAAAGCATTAAAATCAACATTTTGCATATACAATAGGTAGCTCATCCAGAATTTAAGCATTTGCCTAAAATTATTCATGCACTCACAAACGCCAACTTTTAGCCAAACTATTCTAAGCTATCTCCCTCAAAGGACACTCCAACTCTAGTCATTATGCATTTGCAAGGAGTTTTTAAATGCAAATCTGACTTTTAAGACCTGCAACAATCTGGTTTCTATTCTACCTTTCTGGACTTCTTTCCCATTATTTGCTTTCATGTACTTGGAATTCTAGTCTATTCTCCATATCTGACATTCTGTTACCCACCTTTAGCTGAGCATTCACAAAAACCAGAATACACCCTCTACCCATCTCTCAGAATCCTCATCTTCTTAATGGACTCAGCTTTGGTATCACTTTGTGAAGTCATCTGTGATACTTGGGTTTTTTGTTGTTCTGTTGTGTCCAACTCTGTGAGTTGGAGACAACGCACAACTCATGACCTCATTTGGGATTTTCTTGGCTAAGATACTGGAGTGGTTTCCCATTTCCTTCTCCAACTCATTTTACAGATGAGGAAACTGAGGCAAACAGAGTTAGGATCATTCAGCTAGTTAGTGTATGAGGCCTGATGTGAACTCAGGAAGATGAGTTCTCCTGACTCCAGGCCCAGCACCCTATCTATTGTACCACACAGCTGTCTCTTGATACCTGGAATTATTAATATTTTTTCCCTCCTTGGTCCTTGTTGTAGTCTACTTATGTGTGTCCATGTTTTCCCCCAGGAGAACGTAAGATCCTTTTGAATCCTTGTCACCCCAGAGCCTAGCACAGGGCCTGGCATGGGAGAGGTCCTCCACAATTGTTTCTGAATTCAACAGTGGTTTTTAAGGAATCATTGTGGAGGCATTTTCCTTCTTCAAGAGAAGACTGCTTATCCCCTTGCTTCCCAGTTGAGTGGAGGAGGGAGGTGCACATCTGCAAGTGGGATTTCTCTGAATTTATCTTTAAGAAAAAATGAGCTGGCTAAAAGGCAGAGAAATATGGAAGTTTTCTTTGGTTGGCAATCCTTTCAACACCTTTGGTCTCTTCTTTTTGTGCCAACTTTGAAGCTCCGTGGTGCTTGCTTTCCTACTGAATTCAACAAACTTATTAAGCACCTCCCCTGTGTAGATCCCAGAGCTACGTCATGGGGAAGACAGGAAGTTTAGTTAGAACAAAAACCCAATGGGACAAGACACAAACACAGAGCGCTATCATATATAGCATTTCCATGAGGTCTGAAGAGTAAGGTCATTACCTACACAAAAATCAACATGTTCAAAAGGAAAATTTGCAAATAAGAAGGTTCTATATAAATTATTAGAAGTTTTGAGATGATCCTTATTTCTTTTTTTTTCTTTTTTCTTTTATTTGGGAGGGGAATTGGAGTTAAGTGACTTGCCCAAGGCCACACAGCTAGTTTTTTGTGTGTGTATATTAGGTGTCTGAGGCCAGATTTGAACTCAGGTCCTCCTGACTCCAGGGCCGGTGCTCTATTCACTGTGCCACCTAGCCTCCCCACAGCCCTTATTTCTAACAAGTAACATTCTTGGTATGCACTTGCTGAGACCATAAATATAAAGGTTTTTCAAAATTAAAACAAAAATTCAAGACTAGTTTTGAATTCTGTATAAGGTTACCAATCTATTTTGAACAATTTTTGCAATATCTTCTTGTTTAGATGAAAATCAGTTTGAAGATACTAACAATAAATTCTGTGGATTAATCTCTTCTCTCCTCCCTTACTCCCTTCTACACCAACTTATCCAGTCTGGTGTGGAAAGAAATGGGATCCTAAGTTCTGCCAACTTGACTTTATTGATCTAAACTCAGGCATATCTAAAAGATGTAATACTTTCTCTGCTGTTGATTAGGATTGATAGACTGATCAAATGAGGTAACATCTAGAACCACTACATGTGTTACTCTATGATCATTTATTAAGTACCTCCTATGTGCCCGCCACTCTACCTGGGAATACAAAAAAAGAATGAAAAAAAAAGTGCTGTGCCAGGACTGGAAACAATGACAATAGCATGACTACTCCTAAAAAGAAGGGAAAGGGTTCAAGAGAAGTATCATGATGTTTTCCAATCCTGGGACATTTATAGATGGAGGGGGGTGGGCAATATTTTCAAAATGAGTATCACATCCCCTATTTTCCAGGCATAGAAAGTAAGGCAATTTGTTCCCCAAAATGAGTCCATGGGAAAGAACTGAGACCACAAACCAAACAGAAAGCCATTTGGGTTCCCAGAGGTATATGTACATTCCAGAAAAGACAAGTAAATTGGCTTTGGTCCCACTACCAAGGTAGAGGCAGGGGAGGGATGGCTCTTACCCAGCTGGGTAATGAGCCTAGAAACGTTGTCATGATAAAAGTTGGCTCAAAAATTTGTCATTTAAGAATGCCCAAAGGTTCTTCTGAAGGATATTGAATTGTGCTTGAAAGAGAAAACAAAAAGAAAAGATGTGTTTGCCTATACAAATAGAGGCCAAATCTCTGATTTTTAAAGAATCATTATAGAGGTGAATGAGTCCTGTCTTCTTATTATGTGTTTTTATTTAAGCTTCAGCTTCAGTTTTTGTCTTTATAATGAGTACTATGAATTAATTTTTTTAAGCATTGACTGAATTAATCTCCTTGCTGTCCAAGGGACTCTCAAAAGTCTTCTCCAGCACCACAATTTAAAAGCATCAATTCTGTGGCACTCAGCTTTCTTTATAGTCCATTGTAACTATATATTACTACTGGAAAAACCATAGTTTTAACTACATGAACCTTTGTCAGGTTCTGACCCTGGTCCATTTCTTCTCCTTCTATTTGCAAGGAAGTGATGGGGCCAGTTACCAGAATCTTAGGGTTTTTTTAGTGTAAGAAGGAAGCAATGTGTAATTAGCCTAGAAAGATAAGCTTGAACCAGATTATGTAGAACTTTAAATACCAAACAGAGGAGTCTATATTTTATTCTAGAGATATTGTCACCTAGAGGAGCCAGGAGCAGCCTGGTCAGACCAGTACCTGAAGAATGTTGATTTGACCACTGTACAGATAATGGATTGGAAAAGGGAGAAGCTGGGTATAGGGAGACCATTAACCAAAAATCTAGGTGATTGATAATGAGGGTCTGAACTAGGCCCTCTTACATGTGGAGAGAACAAGAACAACATGGAAAGGAGGGAGGTGGATGTAAGATATATCACAATGGTAGAATAGATTAGTCTTGACTCCTGGTTAGATATGGGGATTAGGGGGTAAGTGAGAAGAAAAGTAGAGTATAATATTTAGGTTTCAAAAGTGGATGACCAGAAGAATTCTGGTAACCTTGAAAGAAATAGGAAAGTTAAGAAGAAGGAAATAGCTTAAGGGGAAAAAAATGAATCAATCATGAACCATTACTGAATGTGAAACGGCCATGGTGCTTTCAAGCAGAGATACCCAAAAGGCTCAGAAAAAAGATGGGGTCTAGATTCTATATTTTTGGGTCATCTGCAGCGAGATAATAGCTGAATCCATGGGAGCCAATAAGATCACCAAGAGGAAGACAGTGTTGAGAGAGAAGACAAGAGGCCTTGGACTACACATATGCATAAAAACCAGGACGTGGACCTTGCAAAGAAAACAAAGAAGGATCAATCAGACAGGTAGGAGAACAACAATAAAGCAATTCCAGGAAAGCCCAGAAGTGTGCAGAAAGAAGGACTGTGGTCAACAGTGTGAAATGCTGCAGAAAAGTCAGGAAGGCTGAAAACTGAGAAAAGTCATTTGGATCCCACAATAAAGGTCATGAGTGACCATGGAGAAAACAGGATCCATCAGGAATAGAATTGATATTACAAGGATTTGAGGAGTGACTGAGAAATGAGAATATGGAGGAAGCTAGTTTATTCAGTGTTTTCAGCTTCTTTCCTTTCTTTTCTCCTTTCCCCTCAACAATTTCTAGAGCAAAATCAAGTCTACGACAAGAGCCAAATTTACAAGATGCAGCAAATGGAAAGAGATGTTGAGCAGTTGGAAGGGAATATTTTACCCTATTTAAATACTTTTTCAGTTGTGCTTTTCAGACAATCCATAACCAAGTCAACAATTTACACTGCTTTGAAATGGCGACTAGCTAAATAAAATCAGTATTAAATCTTAAGTGTGTGTGTTAGTTGTAGAGGTCACACTTCCAACTTCTTACCCGGCCTCATCTGAAGGATCTTCCTTCTCTCTCTTTGGAAAAAGGCTTTGATGAAATTCTCCTTGATTTATATTTATGACTTTAAGATACTTTAACAATTCTGAATCTTTTTCTCCCCTACAAGAAGTCACACTTCTGGAGCCAAGCATATCACATGCCAAAGGGCACAAATAGTCTAGATTATGAAAAAAAAATATCAAACAAATAAATACAAGGCCTTAGATGTAACTAGTTCTAGGCATAATGGTAACTTCCCGATAATATCACTTCAGAAAAAAAAGCTAACTACTATTGCTAATAGATGAACACAAATGCCCCAAATTATCTCCCTCTCTAATTAGATGCCCAAAAGTCACCGAGACACTGCCTATGTGCAGGCATTAAAGCAGTGTCTGTATGTGGAATCCTAAAGCGCAGAACACTGCCACCTCCCATGGAGATTTGGTTCAGGGTTCCTAACAAACTACTCTAAAAACAGTGGTTCTCACCATCACCAATGAAGTTCAATCATCTTAGATGGTTTTTAATGTCATTTTTTTAAAATTCCTGATTTCCTTCCACTTACCCAGTCCTCCCTCAATGAACATCTCCACATACATGGATATGTTTGACAAATGACCAGTGATGACACTTCCCACATGGGTGCACTTCAAAAACTGTTCCCTAACCATTACCCAATAATTAGCTGAGTTGATTTAATGTTACAGACATCCTTTGGTCCTCCCCTTCTACAGTGAGTAATCACTTGAAATGATGTGTGCGTGTGAATGTGCGTGTGCGTGTGTGTGTGTGTGTGTGTGTGTATGTGTGTGTGGTCTTTTAGGCCAATGTGTGCAATCAACTTAGGCCTCAATTAGCCTGAGGATGAATTTTAAAGAGACACATTTGAATTTTTTACTTCTTGTGATTGCTCTTTGACTTAATTAGTATCATTATCCTAACCCCACAAAAGACAGTGTCTCTTCTTTGGTACTTCAGTGAGAAAAACCTACCAGAAACACTCCCTGATATCTCAGATCAATAAACTGAAAGAAAATAGCTGGGCTATTCAGGAAGGTGCAAATCAGAATGACTATGGGGTAAGATGCTTGGCAAACATAGCATTTCTGATCCTACTAAACTTACTGAGCTCCAAGGTTTCAACTCTTGGCTTTTGATGGATGGGAGATAATGTAGGAGGAGTCCTCTATGACTACAGTTAATAACAGTCTGGAGATTTATATTTAACCAGGCATAAACATCTGGGGTGGAAAAACAGTAGTAGACCAATGCAAATCTCAGTTGGAAAGGATCAGAGGATCAAGAGCAGAGCTGCTCTTGAGGTTTGAGTTTATCCACATTCCACCGTATAGATTTCTGATCTTTCTCTATCATTGTCTGTCAGAATCCAAAGGTGTTTTAGAGAAGAATCAGATGAACCAATCAATGATGAGAGCAACAGGTCCTTTAACTTTATATTTAAGGGAAACGAAAAAGAGACAGCCAAATGGTTTAACCTTAACAAAAGGTGAAGGGGTAGTAGGGTAAGGATGCTGGGACAGCCCTTCATGCTAGAGCTAGAACAGATATCATTAGACAGACCTCTATTTGTTTGTATATGGGTGGGTAGGAACCAGGGGCAAGGGAGAGATTGAATTCTGGAGCTGGATATATAGATGTTGGAGCCACCTAGATACTGAAAATAATTAAACCCATGAAAGCTGATGACATTCCCAAGAGGGAATGTGTGGAGAGAGAAGAGAAAAGGGTTTAGGAGAGTCTTAGGGTACATCAACCTTTCATGGAACTTCCAGCAAAAGACACTGGTTAAGAGCACTGGGAAAGGTAAAAGGGGAACCAAGAGACAAAAATATAAATATATATTTATATATAATATTTACATTAAAAATATAAATACAAATCACAAGAGGTGAATAGAGAGAGAATTATAAATATATTTATATATAATATTTATATTAAAATATAAATACAAATCACAAGAGGCGAATCAAGAGAGAAATATATTTATATATAATATTTATATTAATAATAGAAATCTAGATCATGAGAGGTGAACCAAGAGAGAGAAATATAAATATATATTTTATATATTATTTATATTAAAAATATAAATCTAAATCATGAGAGAGGAACCGAGAGAGAAATAACAAAATCCCATAGAGGCTAGAATATCCAGAAAGAGAAAGTTATGGGTCAACAATATTAAATGCAGTAGAGATATGAGAAAAATTAGATGCTAAGAGGCTGTCATATCTGGCAACTAAAGAATGAATCACGAATAACTCTGAAGATAATTCCAGCAGAGTGTTGAGATCAGTAGGTAGATTACCGTTTAGAAGGCAAGTGAGAAGAAAGGAAATGGAAGCAACAGTTGTAGATATATTTTCTAGGTTATTGGCTGAGAGGAGAATGTGCAACAATATGTCGAGGGTACATTAGGGTCAGCTGAAGGGTTTTTAAAGCTGGAAGAGATCCAGGCCTGTTGACAGACAGCAGGAAAAACAGACGCTAGGTAGAGTTTGAAGTGGGGGTGAAGTGAAGGCTGGGCAGAGCAGCATCATGGGGAGGTGACTGCATGGGCAGTGTCCTGAAGGACATGAAAGAGGTTGTGGTCAAGGGTGAAACAGATGTCCTTCTAAATATTTTAAAACTAACTCTCTAGGGGGAAAAAGTACATGCACAACACACTTCTGAGTTTTAATTGCATTATGAACATTGTCTCCATCACTTTCTTCATTGTAGGTGGTCAGTAAGCCAGTCATTCAAGCCCCAATTTGTAGCATCTGTCAATTTGCTGGTCATGAACATTCACATTGAAAAATTAACAGTTGCCTCTGCAGTTCGAGCTGGCTCCAGAATACCCCTGGGTACAAGGAGAGGGGTTGACCTTGGTAACGAAAAGGAGCTGCCTCTTCATTAGAAACTGAACCTTGGAGAGAATGGAAATAAGGAGAGATATATTCAGTCCTCTTCCCTCTCCTCATTTCCATTCTTCAGGTTCCATCATGAACTGCCTATTAAACATTCCAAGCATCTCAAGCTCACCATTTCTAAAACAGAAGTCATAGTCTTTCTTTCCAAACCCTTTTCTGAATTTCCTTATTTCTGTCAAGACCCCTATCATCTGCACCATCACCCAGGTTCATTTGCTCAGTGTCATTCTCACCTTCTTACTCTTACTCACCCCACACATCCAGCCACTTGCGTGAGCTTATTGTTTGTAGGTGTACAACATCTCTCACAAATGTTACTTCATCATCATTCACCTAGGCACCACCACTTCTCACCTGAAGTATTGTTATAGCCTCCTCCTCAATACCTCAGGCCTCTCTGCTTTCCAATCTGTCCTCCACGCAGTAATCAGTTATTTTCCTAATGCACAAATATGTCAACCTCCCCCCCCTCGAATTCCAGTGGCTCCCTTCTATCTCTACCGTCAAATATAAATTCCTCTGTTTGGCATTTTAATCTCTCTTTACAACTTGGTATCCTCCTCCATTTAGTCTTCTTCCACATTACTCTCCTTCACAGTATCTTTGATCCAGCCACATTTTGCCAACTTGCTGTTCAGTCCACAAGATGCTTGCTCTTGCATCTTTGTACATTTGCACTCGCTGTCCCCCTTGCCTGAAATGTGCTCCTTCCACAACTCCAGGAAGAGCTAGCATGTTGGCCTTTGTGCTTGCACAATCATTTCCTTCTATCTTCCTTTCTTCCAAAGTTAGGTGGAGAATGGTTGTATGTCTACTCACCACATATTTATGACTGATTAATCACATGTGGTGAATGACAGTTGTCTCAGCTAATCCTAGTCAAGTTCCCTGATATGAATGAATGTGGGTTTAATGAAAATGTTTTGTAAAAATATGAGATGCACAGGAAATCAACACAGTTTAGTCTGTGAGAATGATCGTGTCATTTTATCTATCGCTTTCTCTTTCCTAATTTGTCTTCTGAGATGAGAAGTGCAAGGTGACTCAGACATCCAAACCTAGCCTGAATACTTTTAGAACAATAGGATTGCAAGAGGTCTTGAGTTACTTTTCTCTCTGCCAAACTACATCCCTTTCCTACTGTTCAGGTCTCACTTCCTTCAAGAAATCATAAAAGACATTCTGCTAAGCACTGATAACCCAGAACATTCTCACTAGTATAGATTGCCTGATAGGAGAGTGAGACCATTGGGTAAAAGTATATTCTGCAGCTCTTAGAGTACAGAAAAGTTATGTCAAATTCTCTCTCTAGCAAAAAAAAAAATCTTTTTCCATGCCTGAGAGTTCCCAATCTATGGCTTGATCCCTACTGGCCCATAGGGCCAGTCAGATGGCTTTGTTCAATGTCATTAATGGCATCCCTATCCATAGGCCAGCTGCTTCATAACTGGGTGCCCAAGGAGAAGCTGTGGATACAGCATACATGTTCAGCATAGACCAATTATCTCTACTGGAAAAAACACATTTAAAGTACATGCCTTAGATGTGGGACACAAACACATTTGCCTTCATGCACAAAAGACTTCTGACTTTTAATTCTTCAAAAAAGCCATGATTTCAGTTGTATATGTGCTTCTTTCACTGATGAAAACTGCAATTTCTCCACTCTGAGTTGATAGCCTTTGTGAGGTGTTATTGACCACACACACACACACACACACACACACACTCACACACACACACACACACACACACACACACACACACACAATCTTAAAGCTCTTCTGGTAATGAGACTCTCTAACCCTCTAACCCTCTAACTCTCTAACCAGCTAGTCTGGTTCTCAGGTAGCACTCTGTTGTTGGGCTGCTATTCCAAGTGTTTTTGTCTTGGTAAAACCTGTCATATACAGGGTGTCCTACTTCTTTAGCTTTTGAGAAGCCAGAGTCACCTGCGACATGACATCAGACCTAGTTTAAGCAGATAATCTTAGAGATGTAAGGAATAAAGTTTTTACCAAATGTGTTAGAACTGGATGTGGAGTTTGCATAGTCTTTAGTCCATGCAAGGGCTTTGCTAAGCAAAGAAATTCCAGAATCAGAGTTGAGACCACCCTGGACACAGTAAGAAGTTCTCAAGAGGGGCCAGAGACAACTAGAGTTCACCCAGAATCTGTCTGTAAGGGAGGTAGATGCCATTTCCCAGTCTGTGGTCCAGTGTCAAGTTGAGGAGACCTGGTCCCAATTTGCTATGCAACTGACATTAATAAATCGATATGCTTAGAAGCTCAAACCTTTGTTATCTCAGTTATTTCAGATTTTACCTGTCACAGGAGTAAGGACTCAGACCTTTATTTCCTTGCCCAGGCTGGCCAACTCCATGTGGTCTGTTATTGCTGCCTCCCAAAGATATGTTCTTCAATTAAAAAAAAACAACATGTGTATATACTTATACATATATATATGTATATATATATATATATAGTGTGTGTGTGTGTGTATA
>JAQQSW010009511.1:0-13215 GCA_028646575.1 Pseudocheirus occidentalis
TTGTAGCCTCAATGTAATATTCACAGCACTGATGACAACTATGAATGTGTTGGTACAATTCTGAATTGCAAAGTATAACAGACTCTCCATATATTAGATGGAAGCAAAACATTTCTTTAAACACCAGGAAACCAAATCCCCAAACCAGAAAGCCAAATCCATCATAACAACAAAGAAGTTAATACACCATAGCACAGCAAGGAGCCATGTCATCCTTTAGCCTTCCCACAAACAAACACTCACAGACTTAGCTGTCTACTTGCCTGCCATCTTTTTTCCCCCACCATTTAGCTACTCTGACTCCCAGTTTCCTCTGGGCTCTGCTCCACCCTTCCTGCTCTACCCTTCAGCAAACTCCTCCCACCACAGGCTCTGTGTGATTACATTTGGTCTATTAAGGGGCAGGGAAGATCTTCAAATACTCATTACCATTACACCCACCTTCACCCAACTCTCACTTGTGGTTCCAAGAAGGTGTGGCATGAGGAGCAGCCACACCTCAATAAAACTGTCTTGGCAGATAGGCTCAACTAGGTTGAGGGTAGCCAAGGAACTTCAAGCCTTATGATAAGTTAGGGGCATGTCTACCCCAAGCATGTGAAGATTTTCCTTAGTGGAATGAATAGATGAGAACAATTTGTTCCAATGGCCGTGAAGGTGGCTGATGAAGACCCTATGGAATGGTTAGAGCTTGGTCAGACACAAGACATCAAGGCCATCCACTGCAACTTGGGCCATTGCCAGTCATCTTGATTTTTGTCTTGCCACTTCACTTTGATGACTCTAGAAGAGAGAGTGAGGCTGACAACTTTGTGCAGCTCTGCCTCACTTATAAACAATCCATGTGAGTGTCAAGACATTGCCCTGTGACATCATTGGTCTTAAGAAAAAAAAAAGAACACAACAACAACAATGACGTTATCATAACCAAGACTGGGGGAGCAGGATGACTGTCCTGGGCATAGAGCCCTGCCACTTAGCAATGTTTGACTTCTGCAATTACTTTAATCTCTTTCTCCCAACTTTTGTCAATTTTAATTGTCTTCTGGCTCTGGTTTTGCTTATGTTGAGGCTGAAGTCAAGGGTTAGGGAAGTGTCTGGGGAGGGGGCAAGATCAGGAAGCATGATTGCCACTTGGTCAGGACTATCTGCTCAAGGCGTGGCATGGTGCTCCTGTTGACTCATGGGACACCAAGGCTGGTAGAAGCTTGGACTATATTATTCCAGGGACAATCACACTGTTTGCCTTTTACAGGGATATTGTAGATATTATACTAATAATTTGCATTCATTTAGCACTTCACAATTTACAAACACCTTTCCTCCCAACAGTCCTAGAAGTCCTCACTATAACACAAATATTATCCTCACTTTTAGATCAAGAAACTAAGGCTGTGAATAAATAAAACGAGATTATACATTTAGAGCTAGCTGAGATAATATAGTTCCTCCTCTATTTCAACACGGCTCACCCTCAATGTCACAGATGAAGAAACGGAGGCCCAGAGAATTTAAGTGATTAGCCTAAGGTCACATGGGTAAATAAGTAATAGAATCGGATTTTTACTCAGGCTTTTTGACTTCCAATCCCCAATTGGGAAAATGCAGTAACTATACAATGCTGCTCCTCCAACTGAGTCACTACCACATTCTGCAACTTATTTCTCATTGTTTTTGAACACACTCTATTCCAGTCAGGCTCTTCTTACCATTCTTTTCAACAAGCTTTTCCTGAGAATTTACTATACTCAAAGAACTGTGCTGGTATACTGGGAGCAATAACGATGAATCCAATCATCAAGGCATTTAATTTTTTTTTGTTCTTGTTCAGTTGTTTTTCAGTCCTGTCTGACTCTCTGTGACCCCATTTGGAGTTTTCTTGGCAAAGATACTGGAGTGATTTGCCATTTCCTTCTCCAGCTCATTTTACAGCTAAGGAAACGGAAACAAGCAGAATTAAGCGATTTGCCCAGGGTCACACAACTAGTGAGTGTCTGAGGTCAGATTGGAAGTCAGGAAGATGAGGGAGTCTTCCTGACTCCAGGCTTGGTGCTCTATCCACTGCTCCACTTAGCTGCCCCCTTATAATTTAATAGGGAAGATAAATCATATACAAAAAATAACATTAAGAGGTGGGGAGAGGACCTTGATTCCAGTCTTTATGAGCATGTGCAACATGCCCTGATGAAATAGTCCCCTTTGGACTTCAGAGCATGTCCAGATATTATTTCCAGTCTAATTACCATGTGAAGAAGGGGAGTCTTTTGATTGTCTGATGAGCTGGAATGGAGAATGCTTACAAAAAGACACTAACCAGCTCAGGCATTTGTTCTTTCCCACCTGGATACCGCTGAGGAAAGACACGATGTATTTAACCTTCTCATTTATGAAATAGAAATAATAACACTTGCACAGCCTACATCACACAATTTTTGTAAGGAAAGCACTTTATAAACCTAAAGTGTTATACAATACGTATTATTATATTTGGAGTTGTGATCCTGCAGTTGAGTGAGGAGGAGAAAGAAATTAGAGATGGGAAACCTATTCGGGAGGTTTTTGCAGGCAAAAAGTCTTGAACTAGACTGATTGCAATAGAAGTTGAAAGGGAGAATGCATCTCTAAGAGTCTATGATGCCATGTATGACAATATGTTGGATGATTTGCCAGTGACCATGGCTCTTGTGTAATGATCATGAACTGAACCAAGAAATTAATAGGAAGAGTAGTATGGGCTATGTTGCTTTTGGGAAATTGCTCAGTGCTTTTACTGACCCCATTTTTATCTCTAACAAAGGCCCAGCTATTTAACAGCAGTTTTCTCCTGATAATGCTGCATGTCTGTGAGTCGCAGGATACCTAGTGGTCTAAGTATTAAATCCATGTCATCCAAAAGGTGATGCAAAGGCATGTGGTGGGCATAGATATAAGCTGTGAGATATTGCCAACCAAGGATAGTGCAAGGAGAGCCTGGCAAAGGGTATCATTGGAGAGATGGATGACTGGAAAATAGGGCTGGCTGGTCACAGAATGAAAGCAAGGAGCAGACAATGGATGGCCCCTAATGATGTATGGGAACCAGAAGGATACCCCTCATCACGTTCAGTCAAACCCTTATAGAAGATTAAGAGGAGGACGTGAAAAAAAGCAGCACAGGCTAAGAGAACATGAATAGCTTGTCTCTACACCAAGGAAAAAAGCATTTATGAGATTGCAGATCTTGATTGAAGTATCAAATAAAGTGATGGGGGATAAGATAGGATTTTCATATAAAATGAAAAACTAAACATTTACACTCATTTCCCTAGGGTAAATATGCACATTTATTATTTGATTTAGATTCTTGTCATGTACAATTTATTTCAATTTACTATGTCAAATAATAATCATAACAGATAAATCGAATTTTTAAAAAATCATGGCAATATTATCACAAATTCATAATACATCCCTGGGACACGTATTTTATCCTGTCTTTCCTAACCCTGTTTTGTTATTCATGTCATTGAACACCCACATGGGTATTTACTTTTTTTTTGGAGGAGGGAAGCAGGGCAATTGGGGTTAAATAACTTGCCCAAGGTCATACGGCTAGTGTGTCAAGTGTCTGAGGCCAGATGTGAACTCAGGTCCTCCTGACTCCAGGGCCAGTGCTCTATTCACTGCACCACCTAGCCGCTCCCCACACAGTTATTTAGTGGCAGATCCTAGACAAGAGGTCAATTCTCTGGACTACCCCTCAAATTCTTTTTCCTCTAGATCTCCCTGCCTTTCAAGCTCCTTGTGGGTGAGGACCATTTCTTGTATTTCTGTGCATCTTCCATAGCGATGCTCTATTCACTGCACCATCTAGCCACCCCCAGTCAATCTATCTTACCATCCTTTCCTATGCTAACATTTATCTATTTAATTTCGAGGGACTTTTGAGAGAATTTTTCTGCTTTCTCACCTCCTATAAGAAATATTGGTACATGAGTTGAAATGATTTACTTATTGTGTTTTTTTTTTTTTGCTTGGGGTCATATAAACTCTACAAGTATGATGACAAAATGTACCATGAAATGATGCTACTTTTTGCCTTGAGACCCATGAAGAAACCAACTATGCCCATTCCTTTATTTACCTTTACATAGAAAAATCTATGTGCCTTCCTTTCATTATGGAGCGATCTCTTCGTAATGTCTGGTTTCTTTTGTAATAGGATGTCAGTATTGATATGATTAATGTCCTTCAACAGTATGTCGACTCTAGCCATTAGACAAGGGCTTCACATGGAGAGTACAAACAGATGAATGTTTATAAACAATCTAAAAACTGTATGGTTTTTCACGCTGCCTGTTTTGTGGTCTTCTCTTTCTGCCGCTCCATCATTGTCACTGGAGAATGGAAAGGAACTGAGGGCCATTTTGTATTTTTCTTTGTTCTCTGAGTTGCTGTGACCAAATAAATCATCACCTACCGACTAGTCTATGGGTGGTGAGTCTGCCTGGGTTTAGCTAGGCTAGTCCTTGGACAGCAGACCGTGTCTATAGCTGAGTCTGTATTCAAAGCCTTTCCAGTATGATGGAACCTTAATTGGTTAGGCCCAGGGGATCTTAAGCTTTTCTGGGTCATAGATCTCTTTGTCCATCTGATGAAATCCCTTCTAAGAACAATGATTTTAAGTGAGTAAAATAAAATACAAAGGTTAGTGAAAAGAAAGATGTAAAATTTCCTCATCCGAGTCCACAGACCCTTTGATACATAGGCATTCCTGGGTTAGGGTGACCTAGCTCCCGTTCGGACACTGTTTCATGGTTAACAAAGTGCTTTCTCCATAACCACTCTGTGGTACAAATTTTACCACAAAAATTTTCAGAAACGCTAAGTGACTTGCCTAGTACTACCCAGTTAATCAAGGGACGACATGTGTTTTCACAAGTGCATAAGGGGCAGTCAGAAGAACCCAGATTAAGTAAACTCACACCTAGGGGGTTAATGCAACCTGTCACTGTAAATAGTTGCTAAGCCTTTTAAAACCATTTTCTCCAAGAAGTTAACATTTGCCTCCAAACGCTGCTTGAAGCCTCAGGTCCCAGGGAAAACTCAGGCATGAGGTTCAGCTCAGGGGGTGGGAAAGGACAGGACCTAAGCGAGACTTCTCTCTGCTTCGCTACCTGTCACCATGACAACCAGTCTTTGGCTCAGCAAAGAGGAACAATGGGAAGATGTTAACTTTTCTTCTCAGCTCAAATGGAGTTTCAGACTAAGAGCCTGTGATGAGCCAGACAAGGAAGCTGATAACAGAAATCCCTTTCACAATGGAAGGAAAAGGTTTTTTTTTTTTTAAGTTTTTCGTTTTCCCTCTTCTAACAAACAAAACAAAACAAAACAACCCCAAACAAATATCTCAGGACTCTTCCTCTCTCAAAAAATTGTTACTCAAAATTTTCTAAGACTTTATGAACAAATCATATTCTTCATCAGAAATTCAATGGAATCCAATTCAGTGTAATTCCACAAGCATTCTACTATGCGGCAGACCCTGGTGAGATAAAGACAGAAAAGAGTCTCTGACCTTACGAAGCTTAGTGCTCGTTTGGTACACAATAGGTACTTAATAAATGCGTATTGACCACTTAATTGATGGGAGAGGGGCAGGGAAACTACTTTCAAGTCTGTGGATTTTCATGGATCCCGGATTTCTCTCTATCTTTCAGACAAGTTATTGCACGCTTCAGAGAACCATGATGAGGAATCGTAAAGGAGGTGGGGGTGTGGACAGGATATCATCGCTGCTAGCAGAAGAAGGATTCACAGTGATGAGATCAATTTAGCAGCAAGCAGCGCCAGGCACCAAGCTGGCACTGGGGGCATAGACAAAAATGAAAATCTCTGCCTTCTAAGAGTCTCTGCCTTTGGCTGGAGACCCAGGATCCTTTAAATACTGATGGCAATGCTTAGGAGTGAGCGATTCAGATTACTGCTTGGACTAGCAAGCTTGAGTCCTGCTAAGCTGCAAGTGTGTGTCAGATAATTTGCAATAGATAATTGTGTGTCAGATAATTTGCAATAGATAATTGCAAGTTCACCTCCCTCTCTTTCTCCATCCCTCCCCTTGCAAGTCCCCCCCCCCCCCTCCATCCTCCCAGGGAAGCTTGTTGGTAATAGCTGAGGGGCTGTGTAATGGAGAAAGGGGCAGAAGGGAAGGGGACAAGTACTTCTTAAGTGCCTGCCTTGGGCCGGACACTGTGCTAAATGATTTACAAATGTTCTTTTATTTGATCCTCTCCACAGTCCTATGAAATGTTATTATCCTTATCGTACAGTTGAGGGACCTGAGGCAGACCAAGATCAAGTGACTTTTCCAGGGTCACACAGTTAGTAAGTGTCTGAGGCTGGATTTGAACTCGGTCTTTCAAATTTCAGGCTCAGAGTACTATCCCCTGTGGCTGTCAGTCCTACTCCTTCATTTTACAGATAACTGAGGTCCAAGGGGGTTAAGTGACTTGCCTGAGGTTACCTGGTTAGTAAGTCTCTGAGGTGGGGTTTGAATGAAGACCTTTTCCTCCAGAATCTGTGCTTTTTCTGTGGTATCTTGCTACTTCTCAATGGGTCAGGCTTTGGCTAGTGGCAAACACTGGGATGGGGGTAGGAAGACAGTGTCAATAAGGTTTGAGAAGACAATTGTTGGAGTCTGGCAGGTGCAAGAAGTAGGTCATTTAAGTGGACAGTTTACCAAAATTCAGGTCAGGCTGTGGCCACTAATCCAGTAACCTCAATAGAGGGGCTTAGGTCAGTCGGTCAGAGAAAGTCTAGGTTAAGAGATCATAGGATCATATATTTAGAGCTGGAAGGAACTGTAGGGTCTTCAGGGACTCTGAATAGCACTTTGCACTATGATGAATCCTCATGGGAGCACTTTTAGTGAGGATGTATGTGTACAATTGGCACCAGAGTAAAACCTTGGCTTTCCATGGGTTGGACTTCTGAATATCTAGGCTTCTATCACAGCTCCACATGAATGTAAGGATGATCCTGAGCACCCAGCAAAAATAAATGCAGCAAAGAAGATGGAAAGATTTAAAGGTTACACCTGAAAGTGTCCTGTTTGGCTCATTATGGGAAAGGGGAGGGGCACCCTGATTGATTGGTCCTGGCTATGAAGGAAGAGATTGGTCTAGATAGGAGATGAGACAACAGAGAAGAAAACAGTGGAGAATCTGTAATCCCAGTGAAAGTCAGGGCATTGATTAGCACTGGAGCCAATCAGGAGAATCAGATGCTTAGAGATCTCCAGGAATACAGGAACACCTATATTCACAGGATGTATCGTGTGTGTGTGTTTGTGTGTGTGTGTGTGTGTTCGCGTGCATGTGCATATATAACCATTATGATTTAATATTGTTCTATTCTGAAGGCCTGCCTACCATCCGCTTCAGTTCAACAGTCTGAGAGGACCATGCCTAGTATTGCAGGTTAAATTAAGTCCACTGAGCTTTATCACAGGAGTGAGGGAAACTGTGTTTCAGAAGGATTTAAATTTTTTTTTTAAGATTAAACTAAAAAGCTTAAAAGCTTAATCTCCAGCTACCTGTTAACTCCTGCTATCTAGAATGAATGACTTCTTATCTAGGAATGGACTAGATGTTACTGTACCTTCATTTGTTTTTGCTGACATGTTGCTTGGGAAGCATTTTTTCTATTCGTTTCAATTCCCATCTCTCCTTTCCCCTGCCCTTGCATAAATTTTATTGAGCTAAACAGGGACTTCTTAGGCTAGAAACATAGTGGAGCCCAGTCTGCACTTTAAAGACCAAGACACTGAATTTGCTAAGCAATCTCAATAACGGTCATTTAATACGTTCTAGGCTTTTACCCTGGGAGATTCTGACTTTAGATGTGGTGCTTTTCAAACACACATACACATTATAGCTATATGGCATCCTCCCCCCCCGCCAAGTTGCTCTAGCTAAAAGATGTATTTAGTATAGTGGTCTGTGAATACGTGAAGTTTAGGGGATTTGTGATCTTGGTTGAAGGAGGAATTACATTTTTATTTCCACTAAACTTTAGTGTCTTTTGTAAACCTATATTTTATTTTATACATTTAAAAACATTGTTCTGGGGAGGGATCTTCAGGCTTCATCAGAATACTAGGGGGTACAGGACAAATAGAAGGTTAAGAGTTCCTCATTTAGTTGAAAGAACATGGGTTCTTTCAGGACAATTTAAGCTGTAGGGTTAACATTACAAATGAATTGTTTTCTGACCTTTAATACTCCACTTCAAAAGGGCCTTAGTTCTGATTTTCTTCAGTAGAATAGAAGCACCTTGAGGGCAGGGACTTTCTTTGGGGGGGCCCTTAATAAGTGTTTGTGGGGTTGGTTTAGATTGAGTTGAGTCTATTAAGTGAAAGGACTGGGCTAAATGATATCTAAAGGGGCTTTCAGGTCTAACATATTGGGATCCTTGGTCAGAGGTCCTTATAGACACTGAAGGGTTGAGTTCTCTTTAGAAGATTTCTCAGAAAATTTGGATAATTTAATGGCTATTATGATACCACCCATTATGTTGAGACCAATTCTCCTTGTAAGCACAGACTTCATAAAACTCTAAACAAGAAAAATTTTATTAGAGAGTAGCAGAAAACTCAATGGAACTCATATAAAGAGTTCATGGGAAATTGACACCCTTCAGTGAGCAAGCCTAGAGTCCCTCCATCAGTTACAACCCCAGGTAGGCCACTCACTCCTCCAGCATCACCAGCTTAAAGGTGTCTCCTACTGCAGTTTTGAGAAGTGTCCAGCAGGTGGTGTCTAGTGTCACCCTTTCTGGTAACTTGTCCAGCTCTTGTGAGCAACTCTTTCAGGTGCTGCTGGTCTTCAGCTGTGTGGGTGCCATATTGCTACTGCAGGAGGAAAATGCGTCAAAGGCTATTTGTCTTGTGGCAGACCACAACAATAGAAGATGAACAATGTCTCTGAAGTCAGAAGACCTAGATTAGAATCTTCACGTGCTTAGTAGCCAAGTTACCTTAGGAATATCCATTCTGGGCTTTAATTTCCTCTTCTGTAAAATGAGGGAAGGAGGATTGGACTAAAATGGGGTTTGGATTTAAACTATTAATGGAATGACTTCCTGTACATAATATATATATATATAATTTTTAAAATTAATTTGTCCCCCCCTCTACTCCCACCCCCTACTATTCAGCAAATAAAACCCCATAAACCCTCAGTACATAGAAGACCTTCTAGGGTACCCTCCAGAATTAATGATTCTAAGTATATAATCCATCCATCCAGACAGAGAGAGAGAGAGAGAGAGACAGAGGCAGAGAGAGAGACAGAGAGAGGGGGGGAGGGAGGGAAGGAGGAAGAGGGAAGTAGAATGACAATAGAGTGTGATCAGATAAGGGAATAAGGGATAAGGGCAGTTACTGTTCCCACTGGTCTCTGGTCTCACAGAAGTTGGCCTGGAGGTCAGAAATACTTAAACTTCTTTTTCTTTTTCTAAGTTATTTGGATTTTAGGAAAAAAAGTTTAAGAGATAATTTATCTGATTTTGAGAAACATGATAAAATATAGCACTGTAATTTTACCTCAGTTTAATGATTCAAACTATTAATAGAACTGTTTCCTGTACATAAAACATACTTAAAATTTTTAAAAATTAATTTGTCCCTCCCTCTTCTCCCCCCCCACTGTTGAACAAAGAAAATGAACAGCCCCCCCAATAAACTCTCAGTACATAATTACATGGTCCAATAAAGCCAATTTCCACTTTGACCATGTCACTCAGTTAGTTAATAAGGATCTGTTAAATGCCTACTATGTGCCAGTCACTGTGTAGGGATATTGTTTGTCCTTCTTTTGAAGATCCTGAAGGGAGCCAGAAAAGACAGGAAGCAGCCAAGGAGGAAGAGAATTTCAGGCATGGAGGACCATCAGTGACAATGCCCAGTCAGGGCTCCTCTCAGCAATGTAAGGTTATAAGACAACTCCAAAAGACTGAAGGTCTTTGAAGGTGATCTCCACATCCAGAGAAGGAGACACGGAGTCTGAGTGCTCCTACTCAGGAAGCAAACTACTTACTCTGTTTCTTTTTCTTGTTTTGTTTTGCTTCCTCTTTTCCACTGATCATTCCATCAGTTACAAACGTTCTTTACAACCTGACTAATGATTAATGGGAAGATATTTGTAGATCCTGTATCGGAGTGCATGCTGCCATGATGGGGGTGGGGGAGGGAAAGAGAAAGGGGAAGAAAATCTGAAACTCAGGGGACTGTGGAACTGAATGTTGTAAACTAAAAGTAAATAAACCAATTTAATTAAAAAGAAAAAAGAAAATGCCCAGTCAGTGACAAACAGAGGCTCAGGGATCCTGTTCAATCTCTTCTCCAACAGATTGCCTTCTCTATCATCCCATACAAGTTTAGGTATGTGAGTGTGATGGAATACTACTCTGCTGTAAGAAACGATGAACTCAATGATCTTAGAAAAATATGGGGGCGGCTAGGTGGCGCAGTGGGGCGGCTAGGTGGCGCAGTGAATAGAGCACCGACCCTGGAGTCAGGAGTACCTGAGTTCAAATCCGGCCTCAGACACTTAACACAAAAAACTAGCCGTGCGACCTTGGGCAAGTCACTTAACCCCAACTGCCCTCCAAAAAGCAAAAAAAAACCCAAAAAACATTTAAAGACTTGCACGAAAAAATGAAGAGTGAAATGAGCAGAACCAAGAGAATTCTGCATACAGTAACAGCAATATGGTTTTAAGAATGACTTAAATGAATAAGTCATTTTCACTATTATAAATACCCAAATTGACTATAAAGGACATATGAAGGAAGATGCTGTCTGCATCCAGAGAAAGAACTGATAAACAGAAGCATGTATAGAGTAATTTTACACACACGCACGCATGCGCACACACACACTTGTATGTAACAGTTGCTATCGCTAGGCTGGGGGGGCAGTGAAGAGAAAAAAGGGCGGACAAAGTAAATTTCGTGATAACCTTATTATAAATTAAAAGGAATGGCAAGCTGTATATAATAGATTTGCAGTTTCGTGTGCAATTCTTTTTTTCTACTCTACTATGTTATGGAAATGATTGTTTCATTTAAGTTCTGACTAAGATAAATAAAATTTAGAAAAAGCTTTTCAATAGGATAAGGAGGCAAGGGACTTGAGAGAAGAGGACAGTATAAAATTGAACTGGTTCACCAAGGATCAAGATAGCAAAGGGAGGATAGTGTAGTCAGTATAGGGGTGATGGCTGGAAAAGAGCTAAGGGGTCAAGAAACTGGAGGTCATGGAGAATTAATAACAAAGTTTGGGTTACATGGGAGAGAGGGAGAGAGAGAGAGAGAAGAGATAGAAAAGAGAAAGAGAGAGAGAGAAGAGATAGAAAAGAGAAAGAGAGAGAGAGGCAGAGAGAGAGGTAGAGAGAGAGAAGAGGGGGGGAGGAAGGGAAGGAGGAAGAGGGAGGTGGAATGACAATAGATTGTGATCAGATAAGGGAATTTCTGAGTTGATGAATATAAGTGATGTACTCATATACTTGGGGGGTGATGGTGACAAGATGGATGTTACGGCCTTCTCTCTGTGTAGCTGTGATGAGGTTTAGAAGAGCAGGTCATAGGAAATGAGTTAGTCGATGAACTGAGAAGTTAGGGTATATCTATAAAATGTTGAGGTCCCTGAGCAGACAGTCAGGAGGCCAGGAGAAAAGAAGAGATGAAATGCGCACTTATTAAGTATCTATTATATTCCAGGCATTGTGTTAAGTGCTGTACAAATATGATCTCCTTTGACCTCAGGAGATAGGGGTGGTATTACATCCCCATTTAATGGTTGAGTCAACTGAGGGTTAGAAAGTTTAAATCCCATGTCCGGGGTCACATAACTGTAAAGTATCTAGGGCTAGATTTGAATTCAGGTCTTCCTGACTCCAGGTGCCAATCTCTGTCTGCTGCTCCACCTGTCTCTGAGAGGAGAGAAAGACTATCTTAGGCAGGTATCAAACTTACTGAGGAAACTAGGGAAATGCCTTGGAGGACTGAGGACACTAGCTCTTAGAATTTTGATTGGCTGGTACCCAGAGAGATTAGATAGATAAGGACAGAGTGAACCTCAAAGAGGTTACTGAGTGATAGTGGTAGAGAGCAAGCTTGGAAGTGGTAAGGGGGACAAAGGAATATTCCTACTCTCCTGCCTTGCCCGGAGAGTTAGAAGAATGAATGAAAAGTGTGACCAGAGGATAATCAGAAGTGGAGCCAAGATGGCGGCTTAGGAGCAGCAAGGTTCCGCAGCTCCCACACAGCCACTCTAGATATCCATAAAATATGATCCTAAACAAATTCTAGGACTCTGAAACTCACAAAAATACAGAAAACACATCTCTTGCTGAAGGCAGCTCAGCAGCAGGGGATCATCCGCCAGGCTGGGAGCCGAGGCCAGCCCAGCCCAAAACAAGGCCTCGGCCAGGCCCCAGGGTGAGTGGGAGGAGCCGAGCCTCCCAAGCTGCAGCGAGAGTCTACTTCAGAGAAGATCTACTGCACCTGAAGGGATCTTCACATCCAGCAACCCGATTAGAGGTCAGTGAAAGTGGAACTTTCAAGCTGAATTTGGGGGAGGAAAAGCAGTTCGGCCAATCTGCCCCCAGGGCAAGGAAGCAGTGGGGGAAGGGCAGGAACTGCTGAAACAGGAGGCTACCCCCACTGGACAGCTTCAGAGCCCCTGGACTGTGGACCCCACGGGGGGGGGCAGAGTCAACTGATCAGGGCCAAGTGCTCTTGCGTTGAGCAGCCTGGATCCAGATTGTGGTCTTTGGTGGTGGTCCTGGGGTGTGCTCTCAGCAAGCCAAAGCTGGGTTGGGGCTGCAACACCCCCTAATAGCTCCAGCAGCTGGGAAAACCCTGGTGATTTGGAGCAGAGCTTTCCCCCCTGGAAGCAGAGTTCCACAAAGCTAAAAAAACCAATCGATTAATTGACTGGTCAACATGAGGAAAAGGAAGCAAAATAAGAACAGCAATAAAACTCTAGAATCCTTTTTTTGTGGACAAAAAGGTTCAAAACATGGAACGGGAGGAAGACAACACAGTCAGAACTCCCACACCAAATGCTTTCAAGACAATTGAAGAATGCCTAGAAGCTATGGATCAACTGAAAAAGGACTTTGAAAAACAAATAAGAGAAGTGGAGGAAAAATTGGGAAGAGAAATGAGAAG
>JAQQSW010009512.1:0-13215 GCA_028646575.1 Pseudocheirus occidentalis
AAAAAGATCCCCCCAAAATTCCTAGGAATATCATAGCCAAATTTCAGAATTCTCAGGTCAAGGAGAAAATACTGCAAGGAGTCAGGAAGAAACAATTTGAGTATTGTGGAAACGCATTCAGGATAACACAAGACCTAGCACCTTCTACATTAAGGGATCCAACAGTGAGGAATATGATATTCTGGAGGTCAAAGGAGCTAGGACTAAAACCAAGAATCACCTACCCAGCAAAACTGAGTATCATGCTACAGGGGAAAATATGGTCATTCATTGAAATTGAGGATTTTCAAGCATTCTTGATGAAAAAACCAGAGCTGAACAGAAAATTTGACTTTCAAATACAAGAAGCAAGAGAAGGTAAACAGGAAAAAGAAATCATTAGGAAACTATTAAACTTGAACTATTTAAATTCCTACATGGAAAAATGATAAATGAAACTGATAAGACTTTTCTCAGTATGAGGATAGTTGAAGGAAATGTATGTGTGTATATGTATAGATACACACACATATATGTTAATGTATATGTATGTATATGTATATGTATGTATGCATAGGAGGGTGTATGTGTATTAAATATATATGTGAGTGTGGGCATATGTGTGTTAGTGTACACATAGACATAGGGCACAGGATGAGTTTAATATGATGGGATGATATATAAAAAATAAAATTAAGACCTGAGAGAGGAATTTATTGGGAGAAGAAAAGAGGAGATAGATTAGGGTAAATTATCTCATATAAAAGGTAAGAAAAAACTGTAACAATGGAGGGGAAAAACAGGTAGGTTAAAGGGAATAGAATAACCTCATTTAATTTGGCATAAGGAGTGAATAACATAAACCCTTGTATCAGCAATGCAGTATTCATAATGCCTACAGCAACTATAAGTATGCTTATATGGTTATTAATCACAGAATGTAACAGGCTCTCTACATGGGAAATATAGTCAGAGCATTTATTCAAATACCAGAAAACTGAATCCCAAAACCAGAAAGTCAAATCCAACACAGTAGTTATGAAATTGGCACATGTAGTTAAAGTAGTAAACACCCACATTGTCAAGCCTTTAAAATAGGACAGGCTACCTCAGGCAAAGATCCTCCTCTTCTCACCGCAACTGCTAACTGTCCAGGCAGCTTGCTCCCAGCAGCTCCAGCTCCCCTCCCCCCACACACACACAGTTTCCTTCCCTGGCAGCCCTCAGCAGGAGTCCTTAGCAGAGATTCTGGCAGACTCAAAGGAAAAGGAGTTTATGCCACAACCACAACTGCTGCTGCTGCTTCCAGTCACCACAGCACAGACAACAGCTTGCTGCCAGCTTTCTCTTGCTCCACCCCTTCCTGCTACATCAGCAAGTTCAAGGGGCATAGAAGATCTTCAGATCCCAGTATCCTTACAGCACTCAATTGGGTCTCTAACCCTGAAGGAAAATAGGGGGGAAGGGGATGTGATGGGGGGATAATAGAAGGGAGGGCAGATTAGGGGAGAAAATGGAATAATAAAGAAAGCGATAGGATGGAGGGAAATATAGTTGGTTTTTCACAATATGACAACTATGGAAATGATTTGGGTAACTGCACATGTACAACCTATATTGAATCGCCTCTTTTTGTGGGGTGAGGGAGGAAAGGAGGGAGGGAGGGAAAAACATCTGGAACTCAAAGTTTTTAAAACAAATGCTTAAAATTAAAAACAAATTTATATGCAACTGGGAAATGACATGTATAGGCACTGGGATATAGAGGTCTTTCTTGCCATGCTACAAAGTTAGGGGAGTGATGGGGGGAAGATATAGGGAAGAATGGATTGTGGGAAGGAATTTTCAGAGAGCTTGCTGTTTTGGGCTGGGGGTAGGAGAAAGATGGGTAGAAAATATTTTAACTCAAAATCTTGTGGAAATTAATATAGAGAACTAAAAATAAATAAGTTAATTTAAAAAAAGAAAAGTGAGTTATAGTTTACCAATTAGATTTATTTGGAATTGAAAAATTCATGACTAAACAAGAAATAGAGAGCATTGAAAAAATAAAGTAGCTAATTTTCATTGTATTAAATTAAAATACTTTTATACAAACAAAACTAATGCAAACATGAACAGAAGGAAAGGAGAAATGTGGCAAATACAAGAGTATTTGCAAGAGTCTCTAAAAAAGGCCTCATTTCTCAAATATATAGAGAAATGAGTCAAATTTATGAGAATACAAGTCATTCTACAATTGACAGTGGTAAAAAAAAAATGAATAGGCAGCTTCCAGATGAAGAAATCAAAGCTATCTATAGGCATATGAAGAAATGCTCTAAAAACACTTTTGATTATAGAAATGCAAATTAAAACAATTCAGATACCACCTCAGACCTATCAGATTGCCTAATATGACAAGAAAGGAAAATGATAAATGTTGTAGAGGATGTAGGGAAATTGGGACATTGAGGCATTATTGGTGGAGTTGTGAACTGATCCAACCATTCTGGAGAGCAATTTGGAACTATTCCCAACGGGCTATAAAACTGCATGTCCTTTGATCTAGTAATACCAATACTAGGTCTATATCCCAAAGAGATCATAACAAGGTAAAAGGACCTACATGTGCAGAAATATTTATAATAGCTTTTTTGTGGTGGCGAATCTTTGGAAATTGAGGGATGCACAACAATTGGAGAATCATCAGACAGACTCAGGTATAGAAGTGTAATGGAATACTATTGTACAATAAGAAATGATGAGCTGACAAATTTCAAAAGAACCTGGAAACACTTACATGAACTGATGCTGATTGAAGTGAGCAGAACCAGAAAAGCACTGTACACAGTATCAGCAACTTTGTGTGATGATCAACTAAGAATGATTCAGCTCTTCTCAGCAACAGTCCTCCAAGACAAATAGAAAGTTCTCATTAAGAAAAATTCTATCCATATCCAGACAAAGAAATGATGGATTCTAAATACAGATAGAAACATATTTCTTCACTTACTGTATTCTTTCCTGCATTTTCCCCCTTTATATGTGTTTCTTCTTTCACAACTGTGACTATTGTGGAAATATTTTTACATGATCACACATGTATAAACCATATCAAACTGCCTACAAATTTCCAAAGAAGAGAAAGGAGGAAGGGAGGGAAAAATTTTGGATCTCAAAATCTCATAAAAATGAATGCTAATATTTTAATTTACATGAAAATAAGGAAAAAATACTATTTGCTTTAAAAATAAAAAGATAATTTCCTACTTATTTAATATGAAATAGGGAATATTTATTGAGCCTTCTTGAGTTTCTTAACTTCTGAAGCCTATGTCAAGATGGATTTGGGATTAGGAATTAACATCAGTCCTTTGCCTCTATTAAAAAAAATACTACAAGAGAGACAAACAAACCTCTATGCCACTATAAGAAACTGAGTGTAGTTATTGGGGACATGTCTGAGTTGAATAATTAAACATTTACTGTATGTTTTCCTATGAAAAAAATCTGCTTTATGCTCAAACATTCAAATACAAAAGTATGACAGTTCTTGTTCTCAAGAAGTTTATATTCTAATTGAAGCAAACAAAAAACATACTCTAGTGATGACCAAAGAAGGGTGTGCTGGGTTGGAAAACCATAAGAAAGATTATCAGAGGAAGATCCAAATCGATTGACACGATCTATAACAATGACAGTATTCCCAAAGAAATCAAATAGAAAAGGAAAGGGGCCTATATATACAAAAATATGTATAGCCATCTTTTTGTGGTGGTAAAGAATTGGGAACTGGAGGGATGTCTATCAAATGGGGGACAACTGAATGAATTGTGGTAAATGATTATGATGAAATTCTGTTATGCTGCATTATTCAAATGATGAAGGGCATGGCAAACAAACCTGAGAAGACTTATATGCACTTGTGCAACGTTGAGTGAGTAGAACCAAGAGAACATTGTACAGCGTAACAACAATATTATAGCAATAATCAGTCTAATCATAGCAGATCAGTCCTTCCTGAACCACAGTTTTAGCTCCAGGGTGGCCCTACCCAGCCCCAACTCGAGCAAATCTCACAAGAGTGGATCACCAGCAGCTATGGTGGTTTCCAGACTTCTCAATCCATAAATGTGAAAGACAAAGAAAAAGATTAGTGTGGAAGGTCTTTGGAACAGAGGGAGTGTGGTCCAGTTGCTACCTGAAGAGTGAGAAGTGGTAGAGGAATGACAGATGTGCCACATGGCTCCTTCAGAGCTCTTGGCCTGCAGATTGTAGGGGGAAAAAGCGACCATTTAGAGATTAATTGCTCTTGCTTTGACCTGCTTGGACCTGGATCATGGTCTGGGGGTTGGTCTTGGGGTGTGTGACCAGTGAGCCAAAGTATGTGTGGGTGTAATGCCATGCACAAGCAGATTCCCAAAAGAATGCTACAGTAAACAGCTTTTAAAGTTTGGATTACACAGTATAGTGAACACTCCATTTATTCCATTACAAATCAAGGTACAGTACAGTATTCACAACATTACATCTTATCACACAAAATCACAATATATTGTTCATAACAGCTTAACATTAGAATGGCCACACAGTTTTCACTACAGCTGCCACAATATTTAGAACAAGGAACAAAAGAATAATCATCTGGTTTCTCTAATGGAGAAACCCTCCTCACTTAATCATTCAATCAATTCACAATAATCAGTCTTCCACTCATGGGGCAACCTTAACTTAATCAATCACTCATCTAGCAATCAGTCAATAAGTATCATTAATCACAAGATACAATCATTAGAAAATTACACAAACCCTCCACCCCTTTGTGTCTAGTAAACTCATTCAATATCCAAGGAGAGGCCTTTTCTTCATCTTGGCCTGATATTCTAGAACCAGAGGGAAAAATAGAAATGGAAAGAATTTACCAATCACCTCTTGAAATAGAACCCAAAAAGAAAACTCCTAGGAATATTATAACCAAATCCAAGAGCTCCCAGGTCAAGGAGAAAATACTGCAGGCAGTCAAGAAGAAACAATTTGAGTATTGTGGAAACACAATCAGGATAACACAAGACCTGGCAGCTTCTACATTAAGGGATCAAAAAGCTTGGAATATGATACTACATAAAGCAAAGGAGAAAGAATTAAAACCAAGAATCACCTACCCAGGAAACTAAGTAAAATACTTCAGGGAAAATATGGATATTCAATGAAAGAGAGGACCTTCAAGAATTCTTTTAGAAAAGACCACAGCTGAGCAGAAAATTTGAGGATAGCTGAAGGGAATATATATAAATATAAATATAAATATACATATATTTATATTTATTTGTGTATATGTGTGTGCATGTATGTATGTAAAGGAGGATGTATGAGTGAGTGTAGGCATTTGTATGTTCATGTATACATAGACAGAGGGCACAGGATGAGTTTAATATTAAGGGATGATATCTAAAAAAATAAAATTAAGAGGTAAGAGAGGAATTTATTGGAAGAAGAAGAAAGGGAGCAATAGAGTAGAGTAAATTATCTCATATAAAAGAGGCAAGAGAAAACTGTTACAATGGAGGGGAAGAACATGAAGGTGAAAGGGAATGGGACAACTTGATCCTCATTGAATTTGGCTTAAGGAGGGAATAACATACACACTCAATTGGGTATCTTACCCTACAGTAAAACAGAGGGGTAGGGGATGAGAGGGAGGATGATAGAAGGGAGGGCAGATTGGGTGAGAGGATAGTTAGAAGCAAACATTTCTGAAAAGGGATAGAGTCAAAGGAGAAAATAGAATAAGTGGGGGGGACAGGATAAGATGGATAGAAATATAGTAAGTCTTTCACAGTGTAACTACTATGAAAATGATTTGGGTAACTACATATGTTCAATCTATATTGAATTGCTTATTTTCCCAGTTGGGGTTGGTGAGGAGAGAAGAAGAGAAAATAATCTGGAACTCAAAGTTTTAAAAGCAAAAGTTTAAAAATTGTTTTTTTTTACATGCAACTGGGAAATAAGATATACAGGTACTGGGATATAGAAACCCATCTTGCCCTACTAGAAATTTAGGGGAGTAAAGGAGGAAGATATAAGAGAGAACAGGTTGGGGAAAGAGGTATTCAGTAGGCTTGCTATTTTGCTATTTCCCCTTAGGGGAAAGACGGGGAGAGAAAAAATTGTAACTCAAAATCTTATGGAAATAAATGTTGGAAACTAAAAATAAATTAATTAAAATTTAAAAAGTTATCTCTGTTTTTCTGTTTACTTTGAGATGAGGATTGGTATCCCTGCATTTTTTTTACTTCAGGTGAAGCATAATATATTATGCTCCAGCCTTTTACCTTTACACCATGTGTATTTCTCATATTGTAGGATTTTGTTTTTAATCCCCTCTGCTGTCCTCTTCCATTTTATGGGAGAGTCCATCCCATTCACATTCAATGTTATATTACTAACTGTGTATTTCCCTCTGTCTTATCCCCACCACCTGTTTATATGTTTCTCTCTCCTTTCACTCTGTCCCTCCTCACCAATGTTTTCTTCTGACCACCACCTCCCTCAATCTGCCCTCACTTCTATGAGGTTCCCTCTTTCTTTTGCCTTTCACCTCCTACTTCCCTATAGGGTAAGAAAAATTTCTACACCTAGTTAAGTGTATATATTATCCCCTCTTTTAGTCAAATCCAATGACAGTAAGGTTCCAACAATGCTCATTCTATCCCTCCTTTCCCTCTGCTGTGATAGGTCTTTTTTACCTCTTCATATGACGTAATTTGCTCTAGTCTGACTCCCCTTTTCTTCTTCTCCAAGCACAATCCTCTTTTTCACCACTTATTTTTTAAATCATAATATCAAAGTCAATTTATACTCTCTCTCATATACTGTATGTACACATATACATATATGTATATATTAACATATATGCACACACATACATATATATGAGAGTATAAATATATGCATACATATATACATGCATATATGTGCTTTACTGAAATGTAATTGGAAAATATTATGTGTATATATGTGTGTATGTATGCATTTATGTATATATACCCCTTCTATCTGCCCTAATATACTTCTCAAGAGTTACAAGTATCAGCTTCTCATGTAAAGATGTAAGCAATTTAATCTATTTGAATAACATTTTTCTTTCCTGATTACCTTTTTATGCTTCTCTTGAGTCTTGTGATCAAAGACAGAATTTTCTGTTCCACACTGGTGTTTTCATTAGTAAAGTCTGAGAGTCCCCTATTTCATTGCATGTCCATCTTTCCCCAAAAAATATAATGCTCAATTTAGCTGGGTAGTTGATTCTTGGTTGTAATTCAAGCTCCTTTGCCTCCCAGAGTATCATATTCCAAGCCTTTAATGTAGAAACTGCTAAGTGTTGTGTGATCCCAGCTGTGGCTTCTTGATATCTTAATTGTTTCTTTCTGGTTGCTTACAGTATTTCCTCCTTGATCTAATAATTCTGGAATTTGGCTACAATATTCTTTGCAGTTTTCATTTTTGATCTCTTTCAGGAAGTGATTGGTGGATTCTTTCAATGAATATTTTACCCCCTGGTTCTAGAATTTCAGGGCAGTTTTCCTTGACAGTTTCTTGAAAGATGCTGTCAAGGCTCACTTTTTGATCATGGCTTTGAGTTACTTCAATAATTCTTAAATTATCTCTCCTAGATCTATTGTCCAGATCACTTGCTTTTCCAATGAGGTGTTTTACATTTTCTTCTATTTTTTCTTTCTTTTGATTTTGTTGGATTTATTCTTGATGTGTCAGAGTTATTAACTTCCACTTACCCAATTCTAATTTTTAAGGAATTATTTTCTTCAGTTAGCATTTGTATCTCCTTTTCCATTTAGCCAACTCTATTTTTAAGGTACTGGTTTTTTTAGTCAATTTATGTCCTTCCTTTTTCAAGCACTTGATTCTTTTTTTCATAATTCTCCTGCATAATACTTATTTCTCTTCCCAATTTTTCTTCTGCCTCTCTTACTTGATTTTTAAAATCCTTTTTGAGCTCTTCAAAGAAGACTTTTTTGGACTTGACTTGAGACCAATTCATATTGCCCTTTGAGGCTTAACATGTAGGCATTTTGACATTGTCCTCTTCTGAGTTTGTGGGAGTTTTTTTGGCTCCTTTTAAAAAGTTGAGCTCTGCTCCTGGGACGTATGAATCACTATCCCAAGCTCCTTGTGCTGGGGGCCAGGGTCCTGGTTATTGACTTTTCAAGCAAGGGCCTCAAGTTCTTGAAGCTTGCCCATTGCACTGGGGTGGACCACCTACATTGCACCTGTTGTGCTGGTGTTCCAGGGCTAGCAATTTGCCATCTGCCCTGGGGCTGGAGGCCTCAAGTTTGCCTGCTATTCCACTTGCCTGTTAATGAATTAGTGACCTTGGTTGCTTATATTTGGTGTGACTAATATCCTCGTGCTGGCTTCCCAGGACACCACCTTCTGGGATGGGCTTCTCTTTTACCCAACTGAGACAGACTTTTCCTGAAATCTTTCTGTTATCTTCAGGTGGAAAATTGTTTCATTCATTCTTTTTGCGGATTCTGTCACTTCAGAATCCTTTTAAAAGCTTGTTTTACTGTTGTTTCCCAGGGAAACTGGGGAAAGCTCAGACAACTTCCTGATTTCTCTCAAACATCTGGGCTCCACCTTTTATTTATTTTTCTAATATTTTCCAATTACATTCTGGAATGTAATTGGACTTGTAACTGTATGGTACTGCGCAAAGGAGTGCTGTGGGGCTAATTCAGTCTTCTAGGTTTACTAAACACCTCTGCTCTAGAAAACTTGAACTTGAACTCAGCACAATCAGATTCCATTGAACTCTCCATCTTTCTTTCTCAATGATGGGTTGGTACATCTAGGTCTTTGTCTCCTCTGCTATGAGGCAGTTCACTTCCCCATAGTGATCATGATTTTTTTTCTTTTGTAGAGACAGGAAATCAGTCATAATCCCTGTTTATCTCAGACATCACAAAGGAGAGAACTAACCAGAGACCAGTAAGTCTGATCCTTATCTACGACTTCATAAAAATGGAGAGGGGGAAATTTTCTAACACGTTCATGGAAAGAACTGAGAGAGGTAGTTATTAGAGATTATTTCTTTCAAGGTAACACAAAGACATGAGTCAATAAATTATATAGATAGAAGGAATGCTTTCTGATTGACCATATTCTATTACCAAATAATTTGGGATTATCTCAGTCACCATGAAGAGTTCTTATCAGTGTTCCACTCCTCACTCCCAGCCCCATTGGCGAGCTGTCATTCTCCCTGTTTGCTTCTGTTTCTCATCTGTGAGATGACCTGGAGAAGGATATAGCCAGCCACTACGCTACCTTTGCCAATAAATCCCAAATGGGGTCATGGAAAGTCAGACAAGACTGAAACAACTGAAATAACAACACCCCGGTTGCCATAGTCCCATCTACCCCAAGCAGTACATGTTATTTTTCCTTTTTTGTATTTTCTCTTGAACCCAAAGGTATGAAGTGTGTTTTGGTGGCCCTTAGAATTCATATCAATCTCAAACTTTACTTTTAGTTTTAGTACATCTGACAATATTTAATAGGATTATGTCACTTTGTATTTATTTTCAGTTATCTCCCATACTTCCATCTCCTGAGCATGATTATACTAATGCAGTAAATTAGTTTCCTGTGAATTTAGATTGTTCTGTTTACAAGATCCCCCTTTTCTTTCAGTTTGTATTTGTCTCACAATTTCTTTCTTAAAAGCTTTCTATCTTCTCTTCAGTCAAATTCCTCTATAGAATTTTAGACCATTATATACCATATATTTTTATTCTAAGGTCTAAAATCTGTTCTCTCAAAATGTAGGGTATATGCCAAATAATGCCCAGCTTGTTTCCTCCTCCTTTATCATGAATTTTGTGGTGGTTTTCTCACTTCCTCATACTTTCAGTTAGTGATCAGAATTTAATCTGGGACCATGGAGAATGTAGGGTTTTTTTTCCCTCTACCAGTTGATTTTCCAGTATCTACTTCATTCATAGAATCTTAGAGTCAAAGAGATCTTAAATAGCTCATGATCATTGCCAAGAATGAAGGACAGATCACACAAGAACTCATCATAGATGACAAATAGGGGAGCGAGAGAGAGAGAGAGAGAGAGAGAGAGAGAGAGAGAGAGAGAGAGAGAGATTATCAAGCATTTGTTAAGTGTTTGATACATTCCAGGCACTGTGCTGAAGTGTTAGGGATAAAAATACAACCAAGAAATATGGTACCAGCTCTTAGGGATCTTACTTTCGAATGGGGGCCACAACAGAATATGTGTGTGTGCATGTATGTATGATGTATGATGTATGTATGCATGTATGTATGTATGTATGTATGTATATATGGGAGCTAGAAGGCAAGTGGAAGATGGCAAAGCACCTGGGGATGGCCAGGAAGTGTAATTTAGTACCCAGGATGATTACAAGGGTGCAGTATAAATTGTCCTAGTGGGGAGAAAATAGAGGTGATCGTTTAAATGGATGCTACATAGCATGGAGATGAATAGGAAGTACAATGGAGTCCTAGATTCAGGCAAGAAAAGACCAAAGCTGTCCAAAAATATCCTAGGAAAATTCTAGGTACTCTGTCTCATTTTTCCGTGGGGAGGAGGTCACAATGTTGACTCAAATACAGCTAACTAGTCCAATACTTTCACCATTCAACCCTAAACCCCACATATCATCACAAATATTTTACACAAGTGGAAACTTAGGCCCAGGAGCCAGAAGTGACTACTCCAAGACTATTGTTTCAAGGCAATAGAGTCTTTGAAATAAGCATTTATCAAAACAGAAATTTAGAACTTAAAGTTACCTCAATAATCATCTAGCCCAAGTCTCTAATTTTGGACATGAGGGAAAATAAAACCACCTAAAACTCAGGGACAGTAAACAATTTAACTAAGTTAATACAATGGCTAGGGCCAACACTACAACTCAGGTTATTTGATTTCAAGTCTAGTGTCCTTCCTTCCTTCCTTTCTTCCTTCCTTCCTTCCTTCCTTCTTCCTTCTTCCCTTCCTTTTTCTGTGCTTTCTTCTTTTCCTCTCTTCCTTCCTCCATCCCTTCCATCCTTTCTCTCTCCCTGACCTACCAGGAATGACTGCATGGTAAAGCTGGAAGGGACCTTAGAAATAATGTAGTACAACAAGTTCACTTTGCAGAGAAGAAAACCAGCTCAGAGAGAGAGCCTCCCACAGCAAATCTTTAGCAGATCCCAGATTCAAAGCCTTGTCTTTTAACCCTTTGCTAGCATTCTTCCCATTACAAATTTCCCTATGTCCTTAATGCTTAACACAGTGCCTGGTGCAAAGTAATTGCTTTATAAATGCCTGTTGATTGACATTTCATGCTATCATTTTCTTTCTAATCTCTTTGCAATCCAATCCTATTCAATGTAACAGACTTTTTTAAGTACCCACTATGTATAAGGCACTGTGTTAGATAAACCCAGATAAAATGAAAACCAGTGCCCACCCTCGAGGAACATCCGTTTTCCTAAGGGGACATGCTTTATAAACAGATGAGTATATACATGCAACATTGCATATTATGATTTTCTCTATACGTTTCCTTGCCTTTTAGTCTGTGAGCTCAAGGAAGGCAGGGCCCATTTCTTATTGAGAACGTGTTTCTCTTCTGAAGCTTAGGACAGGCTATACAGTAAAGACTTAATAAATATTTGTTGAGTTGAGTTGTGCTAGGCAATAATCCGACCTTGGCTTTTTCCATATGTTGTTTTGCAGGCAGCCAGTCAGCAATCAATGCACACAGTAATGATTATACAGTAATAGCTCCCATTTCTACAGAGCTTTCAAGTCTACAATGTATTTTAGCTACAATAATCCTGTGAGATAAGCAGAGAGAGCATTATCATCCCTGCTTTTTTTCAGTTGGAGAATCTGACTAAGAGGTTACCAGTGGCTGGCCCAGGATTATATAGTCAGTAAATGCTGATGTCAGGTCTTGAACCAAGGTTTCCTGACTCCAAATCCTTCCTTGTTGCAACCACATCAAGCTACCAGAATGTTAGCAGCCTCCGAAGGATAGGAGTGGAAGCCTTTTGACGACTGACAACAGGCATTTCACGATCCATTTCCAGCGCCTATCCACGGGGGTGGCATTACATCCCTTGCCCGTATTCTTGCAAAGCACCAATTCCAGGAGATAACCCACTAGGGGGGCATTGATTTGGAGCTACGAGGGTCTATTCTGAGACTATAGAGGCCCATTGCTAGGAGTTATTACACTAGGAGGCTCAGTCCTCCAAACACATATTGCAGCCAGGGAGATTGGCAGGACATTAAGCGCTGAGAGAGCCCTAATTTAATTATCAACTGAACAATAACTTGATGGCGCATAATACACGGATGGCAAAAACCTTCCCTTGAAGAAGCATATAAATAATGAATAAACCAATAAAGTGACACATCATAATTCTGACCCTGGGAAGGCACTCATGCTACTTATCGAGGATGGCAACCTCATCTACGAGGGACAAATGGAGGAGGAGAGATTTGTGGCAAACGCTACGAGTTTCTTGCTCAGAGTCTTTTCACAGAGCCCCCTATAAAGACACACTTAGTCATCATTAACAGTGTGCAGGATATTTATGAGTTTGTTTGCCTGTGAACAACTTGGCCCTTCAGCAATTAATACTCATATGGAGAGCAGAGTCCTTCACTGATAATGGGCTGGCTACCAGGTGCCTGATAATTGGTTCCTTTCTCCCCCTCTTCCTCCTGCCTCTTTTTCCCCGGTGGGGCCCTCCCACCTGAGGACCCTGTTAACGTGTTGGGGATTTTAATTACAATTTCTCTGCTCTGCAAATTGTCCATCGTTAGCATGGCCACTTAAACGAAAACAAAAAAAGAGCAACTAGGAAAAGAGAGAGCTATATAATCCAAGGTAGCTGTAGGCAGGAGAGAATGAAGAAAAACTTAATGGGACTCAAGTAAAAGGTGTCATCCATCTGCAGAGGCTCTATATGGTGCTGTGTAGGCAACCTGAGAATAAAGGAATTTTGAGTGGGAAAGAACTTCATAGTTCATCTCATTCCACCCCTTTATTTGGAAGTTGCTCAAAGGAGTTAAGTGACTTCCCCAAGGCTAGATATGGATTTGGTAGCAGAGTCAGGATTCTACACAGATTCATTTGGGGTAGGAGTGGAGTTAGATTAGAGAATGACAGCTGCATCGGATGACAGAAAGGGATGGAAGAG
>JAQQSW010009513.1:0-13215 GCA_028646575.1 Pseudocheirus occidentalis
TCTTTATTGTTTAAGTCAGGGAGGGTTGGTAGGGTCCAGTTTAGTCCTTCTTGGCAGCAGCCTTCCTCATGGCAGCTAGGACATTGCTGAGTTCCTCTCTCTTCCTCTTGGCTCGGATGTGAGTTCCCACCCTTTTTTTGATGAATTTAAGGGCTCGCTTATCCTTGGAAACTTTTAACAATTCCATGGCCCGCCTCTCTTAAGGGGCAAATCCACACACCTCCCAGATCATATCTCTCACAAATTTTGTGTGTTTGGTCAAATGCCCACGGTGGCGGCAGTGTCACGGCTTCGAAACGTTTTTGGTAACTTTGTGGCCCTTGTTGAGTCCCACGGCCATGGGGTACCAGATAGCCATGGCTGCAGCACTTCCGTAGCCCCAAAGGCAACCACAGCAGAAAGAAGCGGTTTTTTTTTTATATATGTAAAATGACACTGTTGGACTAAGACTCTCCGAGATCACTTTCAGCTCTAAATCTGTGATGGTACTATAAAACTAAGTAAGCATCCTTGTAAGGATGTACCCTAGGAAGTCATTTCCTTATTTCTCTGTATAGAAGATAAATTAAGTTGCATTCTCCTAATTTATACTTGACAACATAAAATTTGACAACATAAAAGTATTAAAGGAAGATAAACATGTTTTGAAACATTAACCTAAATAGACAGTATCTGAATTTTCTTTTTCTAATATGAAAGGTCCCATTTCAAAATAGTTTTTGCTTTCTAGGAGAACCTGCTTGATTCTTTGACAGGACAACCCCATTCTGAAGATGTTTTGCTTTTTGCTATACCAATATGTGCTCCGTATACTACCATGACCAATTATAAGTAAGTCATCATTAGGCTATTTAAGTCAACAACAAGTAAAAAAGCATGCCTCATTAATTGCTTCATAATTTAGTGATATGTGCAATTTTTTTTTAAAGATACAAAGTGAAACTTACTCCTGGAGTCCAGAAAAAAGGAAAAGGTATTCTTGTTCTCTAATTCTTTTAAGTTATAGTTTTAAAGAAGATGGCAAATGAATGGAAACCAGTTCAATATTTTCTTCTTTTCTGCTTATAGCTGCTAAAACTGCCTTGAATATTTTCATGCATTCAAAAGAAGCAACAGCAAGAGAAAAAGATTTATTTCGTAGTGTAAAGGTAAGTTTTCTTTCGTAGTCTTCGGACCTCTGTATATAATGCCTCTAGCTCTGATACAGTTCAGTCAAAGTTAAAATAGTGGTTGTAAATATGCTTAATGTCTATAACTTGAAAAACATGAAGGTACTCAAAATGTTTGTATTTTTTAGGATACTGATTTATCAAGAAATATTCCTGGAAAAGTGAAAGTATCTGCACCCAATCTGCTCAATGCAAAGAAGAAATAACAGACAAAATAATAACATATTTTGAAAGGTACTCAAATGCTCAAAGTGTCTTAGGTAAATAGGCCATACTATGCATTCTCCAAAATAACTTTTCCCCCATTTCAAATGAAAAAGAAAAACAGTATCTTAATTCTAAGTTTATATAAAATTTTGTACAGCACTGTATTTGTGCCTGTTCACCTATATTAACGTGAAATTTAAGTCATAAGTGAACTTACATTTCATGTTGAAATAATTTTCTCCTAATGTTAATAGCCAGTTGATTTGTACTGTAACTTGGTATCTATATACAGTCTTCCTCTCTTCAATCACTTCTGGAGTTCCTATCAGTATAAGTTATGAATGTGTTTATTAAAAAATGATTGATTGTGATTCAGTTTTTCTTTCTGCCCTCGTCTACCCCTATCCCCCCAGCTACCCTGTGCCACCCACATTCATTGGTTTGTATCAAGCTATGGTGTCAAGAATGCTGGTATTTGTACTACTCAGGAACTACAGTTACTAAAACTGTCTTTATTTCCCTCCCAGAATTAGATATAACATTTCCAACCTTTTGGGATTCCTTTGTTCAGGCCATTAGATAATAAATCAGTATACTCGGTATACTATCTATATCTATATCTATATATATAAAGAGGATTGGGGAGAGAGGATTTCATTAGAAATTTATATAAAAACCTCTGTAAGTTTCTTTTGTAACTTACGTCACACTGAGAAAACACTTAAGGTTTTTACAGGTGACATTTAAACTATCTCAGGAGAATTATGATGTGATTGGGTGTTCATATTCTACCATTTCCCTTATCCATTTATGAATGATGTCAAAATCCCATGACCTTTGAAATTTAAATTTCAATTAAATTATTTTACCTTTTCTCTAGTTGTAACCTTTCCTAATATTGTAAGATGATTCTGTAAGGTGTATGGCCCTGTTCAGAGTATTAAATAAGAATATGTGATAGCCATTCTTGGATTTTTGTCCAGTATGTTTATTTCTTTTTGCTATAATAGAAGAAAATCATTTGCATTAAATACATTTATTGCAAATATCTTCAGACACAAAAATAAGTTCTCTAGGCCATTCACATGCAACTTTAAGCCAAAAAAAGCTCACAACAACACAGCTTACAGATAATGCCACACTTTGTGAAATTAATTACACCTTTTAGAATTTTGCTTGTCCATGCAAGATTTATTGGAGGCATGACCTGTAGAGAATCTTATGATCCAGATGTATTGTTACTACCAAACCTCTGAGTCACACTGTGAAGTAAGTGCTTTGGAAGGCAGTTCCATGAGCTGGCTAATAAGTCTTTAAAGCAAATGACTGCTTCTAGGCTTAGCCTGAAAAGGAGAAAAACACATTGTTAAAGCATTTTGACTTTTAATAAATTATAAAAAAGGAATCAAGGATAGCATATAAGTGATGCTTGTTGTTAACACCCTCCCCTAGGATTTACAAAAATTTATCAGTCAAAAATAGTATTTTTCCATTTCTTTAGCTTACCTTACAAGTGATTTTGGTTGTAGTGAAAATACAAGTATTTCATTACTGTGAGCCTGAGATTAAAAAAAATTTTTTTAGTAAATGAAATTTAGAACTAAAAAATCATCCTTAAAAAAATAAAACTATACTTACTGCTCTGTGCTGGGCAAGCAAGTTGTTAGCACACCCACCAAAAATAATCACTTCTCCTTCATCACTTGCACAAGCTGTATGCCATAACCTGCATAGTAACAAAAAATTTCAAGTTAAAAAAATGAATGACTTCCCTTCTACAGATTCACTTCCTCCCCACTATACTGTTGAGTAGGTAAGGTGAAGAAGAAAGCTTCTCCCTCCCTTCCTCCCCATGGCTATATTCATATCACACCATGACCAGAGGATAACTATTTTTTCTTAAATGGGTTCATTATGAAGATACACATCTCTATATACAGAAGCTAAATGACCAGTTTTTCACCTTGAGATGTTTTGGTGTTAGAGATAGCCTGAATGCTATCCCATCTAGTTAGTATCTTAGGTATATGTGCTATGGACATTAAAAAAAAAATCTTTACCTCAAATACCAACCAAATGGACACCATTCAGGTTCTCTCTTTAGCTATCTGAAATATGATTCCAGCTGCCAATTCTTGGCAGTTCTATTTCCACATCTTTCTTTTCAAATGTTTCTATACTGTGGCAATAACTTCCTCCTTTCAGAGGTGGGGAGCTTCTTGTTCACAACAGCTGTCAAAATAATCTTTTAAGGTACAGGACAATCCATGTCAGTCTTCTGTTGGAAAATATACCTTAAAAACTCCTTAACCTGATGTATAAAAGCCATCTACAAAGTTTCCCCCTATCCTTATATACATTTCATATCATCCATTCTATTTTCCAAACAAACTGAGCTTAATGTTTCCTGAATACCACATTATATCTCCTAAGTCTAAAATACTGTGCCCTCCTTTATATCTCCTAGGTTCAAGGTGCTCAGTTCAGGTGTCACCTCCTAAATAAACCTTCTGCCCCCTCAGATTGCCTGGTATTTATTTATTTGTGTTTTATTATCCTAGCAGATTACAAGCTACCTCAAGGGAGATATTGTTCTATCTTTGTCCTTGTATCCCCAGTACCTCACAAAAATGAGGTGAGATAGTTTATAAAGTTTCATGTGAACACTGAATAAGTATATCTTCATCTCCACACATGGGAATAGAATGAACTGTGGTTGACATTTTATGTTTTAGAAAAATCTTTCAAAAGAAAAATGTCATCTTACCAGAACTTATCTTTTCTATTAGTATATTTTTTCAAATTCTGAATTACACCACCACTACTTACTCAGGTAAATAAGGACATTAACCTTAGAGAGGCAGAAAAAAATAGTGGACCAAAGTTCAAATCCTACCTGAGTCTGTATAATTAACGTGGACAATTTATGAATTTAATTTCTCCCTTCAAGACAGTGCTTAATGCTTATAATTATGAGACAGATTTATTTATGAAAAAAGTTCCATTTCAAGCTCTCACCTTTCTAAGGTAGTAAAAGTCTATATAAAGTGATTATTTTGGTTAAGCAGCTTTGGGGAAGAGAAGAAAAGTGATCATTTTGAAAAAGAGTACTCTATTGAAGACAGATATGGACTCAACTATTTCTAGAATCCAGTAATAGATCCTGTGAATTCCTAATTCCTGTTCTGCTGAATAAATCTAACAGCCTTTCTCATACATATGTATATTAAGATATTTAAAACTTTAAAGGATTTTTTCCTTTGAGGAAGGATTTTTAATTATAATAGATGATTCCTTAATATGCCTACTGCGTCCCTGGTCCAGCCATTTTACATTTTACAGAATATCCCCATTTTACATATAAAGAAACATTCAGTTTTTCACTTGCCCAAAGTGACACAGCCAATTAATAGAACTGGATTTAAAAATCTAATATCATATCATAGATCTAATATTATATCTGTGATAATCTGGCTTTGCTGAATAGCTAATTAATACTACCCTACCTAGCTAAAATACTACTACCCTAAGCAATTTATGGATGAATTCATTATAAACGTGTAGCATTAAGAAAAACCTACTAATAGGAAGGAAAACACTCCTGACAAGGAATGATGAGTATTTCAAGTTACCTTTCTAGAAAAAAATCAATTATTCCAACGGGAAGAAAGTTAGGAGTATTCTATTCCCTCAGAAGCTTCAATTTTTACAATGCAGAATTATTAACTAGCCACAGAAATGATACCATCCCATTTTGTGGGGAGCGGTCCTGTGAAAGAACTCCCAGTAAGAAAACTGCATCTACCAATACCTGTGTCTCAGAGGTATAACTTGAACTGACTTAATCCTGATTCCAAAAGACACTTTATTCAAAGTTGATAATTTCATGTAATGTTAAATAGTGTAAGTCAAATGGATTTTTCTAAAACATTAGGCATTAAGACCAAAAGACAGTTAATAAAGGCTTCCTTCCCCACTCACCAGAATACTCTCCAAACATTTCAGAATTGTTCATCATTTTCTTGCTATTCCTTAAGTCATTTTTCTTAGATGCCTACCTAATTTAGAAACTGGTCAGTTTGTGCTGTGGTTTCTCATTTGAAGATCTCCAATGACTTCCCTTTGTAAATGTGGGAAGTACAAAACTGAGGAAAATTTGAAGGACAATATCTAGGCACAGATAATTACGAGATTAGATATTTATCTAATCCTTTAAGATTTTGTGAGAGATAGTTGAAGGAGTAAGATTAAGGATAATTAAAGGGGAAGGATCTGATTCAATAAGAAGGAAAAGGAAGATAGTAATTAGCAAGGCAAAAAAGAATAGATAAATACTTAGTAAAGGGATTGCAGGGGGTGGAGCCAAGGAGGAACGAAGTTAGCATTTTGCCTCCCTGAACACTTTCCTATACTAGCTAGCATCCAGTGATCCTGGCCTTCTTGCTGTTTCCTGAACAGACAGTTCATCTCTCAACTTCTGCCAATTTCATTAGCTATGTCCCATGTGTGGAATGCTCTCCTGTCTTCTATTGAGTCTCAGGTAAAATCTCAGTTTTTACAGGAAATCTTTCCAGACCTCTCTTACTTATAGTGCCTGTCTGTATATACAGTCAAGTTTGTATATAGTTGTTTGCTAATTGCCTCCATTAGATTGTGAGCTCAATGAGGGCAGAAACTGTATTTTGCCTCTCTCTGTATTCCAGGACAAGCTACCATGCCTCATAAAAGCTTTGACTGACTAAAGAGCAGAGAGACCTGTGTAAAACTTAAGATTAGTATTCTTGAAAGGAATGGAAGTGAGGTTTCAGTGGGGAAAAAAATATCTCAGGTAGACAAGAGGAAACCTCACAATTGTCAAAAGGTTAGAGTAAAAGAATACCACACAGGAAGAGAAAAGGAAGGGAAAAAAAAATTCAGAGATCAGACTCCAGACCAGAAACAAGAGTTCATTAATTAGGTTGGTAAGAATATTTTTCTGGTGTCTTGCAGATGTAGTTCTATTTTGAGCTTTGTACAGGACACCATCGTGAAAGTGGCTTCTTCTGACATACATGTGATCATTAAACTTGATATATGCATGAGTGGCACCATTTTGGAAAAGAGAAGGCTGCTTCTGGAGCATAGATTTTAAAACTCAAAGGGAACCTGGATAGAGGTCATCACCTAAAATCACTTATAATCAAAGAATTTACAAACCAACGAACATAGGAACTAACAGAGATGAGGTATGCAGGCTGACACTCCACTCTTTTTTTGGCATAATAATACTCTGGGCTTTTATATTCCTTTGGTATGTTCCTCTCTTTAAGAATGTAAAAATCAATCTATGAGTGTCTTTAAAATCATGTGGACTTTAGCATCAGTTTCTTCTGTATATAAGGGAGCAAGGTTAGGAACAATGCCTAACATTGATCTCTACTTCTGTACATAAGAGGGGTTCCATAATGATCTATTTCTAATGCTTGAATGATGAAAACCAGAATGCTAGAAAAATCCTCACAGATCTGTTCAACCTATTGTACTCTTTCCAGTTCAATCATTAACATTTACTCTACTCTAACATTCCCTCTAGCTACTGTTCCACATTTCTCTTCCTTTTTGTTCCCCCCCCCCCACTACAATGACTCTATTTCCAGAAGTCCAATCTTAGATGTTATCATCTTAATTTCTAGGTTAAGTCAGTTGGCTTTATCTCAGTTCTAAATCTTCCTTACTCTCTCTACAACTTTAGATACTGCTGACATCCCCCTTCCAGGCTATTCTTTCTCTTCCCTTAGCTTATGTTGCTTTCTTTGGGTTTTCCTACCTGTCTAACCCTTATTTAATTTTATTTTTTCTTTCTTCTGCTTTTTAGGAGGAAATCAGGGTTAAATGACTTGCTAAGTCACATAGCTAGTGAGTGTATGAGGCCAGATTTTTCCTGACTCTAGGGCCTCTCCACTGCACTACAAAGCTGACCTCTTCCTCAGTTTTCTTCACCAGTTTATTGTCCACCTCCATGGCTCTATGCTGAGCCTTCTTATTCTTCCTATTCCCTTCTTTAGTGATTTAATTGATAAAATTATTTCTACATGTCTCCCAGACCTTATGTATCTAACCATAATCTCTTAAAGTCTATTCTCTTAAGTGGTTGTTAAGCATTTCTATTTGATTCTGTCAGCTTTTCAAACTCAAAATGTCCAAAATAGAACAAAATTTTTCCCGTCCTCCCAACTTTCCTATTTCTTGTAAGGCTATCACCAACTTGAGATATCCAGGTTGCAACTTCTGAGTTGTCCTTTATTTTCCCCTTTCTCTATTACACAAAGAAGTGCATGCACAAATTACTTGTTCAGCGTAATCATTTTTGTTTTCTTATACCTTGGTTTTTCAGCATAGCTGTGTTTAAACTGTATCCATTCATTCTTATTGATCCAGTAAGTCCAGGCATCACCTGATAACATAGAGCCAAAGAAAAAGACCCTTAAGCATATTATTTTGTATGTGGAAGTGATGTTAAACTGGACTTTTTACTTTTACCAAAGGAAGGAGGTTTGAAGCTCATTTCCAAAAATGTATATTTTGTGTATAAGTAGAACAGTGTTATGTAGAAGAAGCAGAACTAGATATGGGTTGGTATTTTTTTAAACTTTCATTGTCACTAAATCCCATCCATCCCCTATAATAAGACTGTAACCTATTAAAAGTGGAGGCAGAGAATTCTATTTGTAAATTACTCTTTGGACTTTCTAGCATAACACAGATATTAAAATTACATTTGTTTACATACTCTCTTCCTGTCAGAAGTTAGGGGCACATGTTCTGGTCAGTCAAAGGCATTAAACCAACTTACTTAGTGGCTGTTTATCAGTGGTAAACCCGCCAAAGAGAAAAAGATGATCTGGAGAAATTGGTGTTAAAGAATGCCAAGAACGACCAACTGGGCATAAACCTTGTGGAATTCTGAAAAAGTAAAAAAAAATAGCTGTAATCAATGCAATAAGAAGAATGTTCTAATTTTTTCCCACCTCCCCTTAAACACAGATTTCAACAAGTAACTTACAAATTGGCATAAATTAGCATTAGCAAATTTTTAGTTAGTAATACCTTAAGTAAGGGTGTTCTTAAAAACAAAGTTTAGCTATCATGTTTGCCTCAATGAGTGATTATGGTCAAATTAAGAATAAACAAAATGTACTAAAAGAGCTTTAATAAGGAGTGAATCCACACTAAAAATCTTTTCTTTTGAAGGACTTATATGTTACCTACAATTCATTCCATTCCCATGTGTCCAGATTAAGATAATGGAGATCATTCATCCTGGAGTCCTAAGGGAGGAAAAAAAAGTTACTCTAAATAATCCAAAAGCAAACCAAAATTTATGAAAAGATATACTCACTCGGTATCTTCCTCCAAATACAAAGCCTTTGTTTCCAACAGTAGCGCAGGCATGGGCAGCTCTAGGAGATGGAGATTTACCCTACAAGAAAGCATCACACAGGAAAGCTTTGCTAACAGATTTTAATTTTAGGCTAAGGTGATATTACAAAGTAGTTGTTGCTGGGAATAGGAACAATGTTAACAGAATTGTATCTGAAGGGGGGTGGCTAGGAGGTGCAGTGAATAGAGCACCGCCCCTGGAGTCAGGAGGACCCGAGTTCAAACCTGACCTCAGACACTTAACACTTACTAGCCGTGTCACCTTGGGCAAGTCACTTACCCCCAATTGCCCTGCCCTCCCCCCTCCAAAAAGCAAAAAAAAAAAAAAAAATTGGATCTGAACCGTAGCAAATAAAAACAGTTGATAGCCATGCTAATGTGAAAGGATAGGAAGACCAAACTAACTACCTAAATAAAATGTAAATCTCTAGTATAAACCAGAATTTATTGAATCTTAGTTTACTATTTCCTTTAATAAAAGAACTAATAAAGAATTCTTAAAAGGCTTACTTTTTTCTAAATATTAAAAAGTAGGCTATATAAGAATTATATAGATGAACTCACTTTGAATATAGTGTCTGGATAGCAAGGTGCTATCTTAACTTATGAGTATATAGGAAGGAGATCACCAAATCTGAAGAAATCAACCATATCACTTACCCTCTTCCTAAGAAGTGCAAAAATACATTATATTATATAACCAGAAAGTAAAAAAAATAAAATTATACTTCATATCCTTCAATTTATTTTCTAGTCTGAGAAGATATGTTTATACTTTTTTAAAAATTGTGATCAAAATAAAAAGAATAATTTTAATTCAGTGTTCTGTAGAAACTTACTGTAGTTATAGGCTGCTTCCAGGTAAAAGTTTCAGTGTCCAAAACATGTACATGATCATTCCATCCCCTGGGATGACTTGAGTTCTAAATAAGAAAAATTTAATTTAACTACTTTTTTTGCCATATTCAGTCAGTTCCCAACTTTTGAGTTTCCATATTTATCCATATTAAATTACACACCATGAGCTCCTTAAGGGAAGACTATTTTTTGCCCTTTTCTATATCCCAGTGCTTAGCAGGTAGCAAGCACTACATAAACGCTTGATTAACAAGGCATACTAGAAATGGAAGGAAAGTAGTATATAGTGATGTCATCAGTAATTCAGTTTAATTCAACAGTTATTAATACTGAGTTAAATAATTTTAAAAATCACTTACCCAAAAAGATGTTTCATCGAACTCAAAAGTTCCCAGTTGTTTATCTTCAGGTAAATACCCATAACCTCCAAAAAATATTAGCCTGTAATATAAAAATAAGACATTTTACAAACTCTTATCACCTCTAGCTTATTCATTACAGATTCATTTTATTCTATTACATTCAAAATGTTGATGAAATCTTTTTGATATTTACTTCACTCAGATGAGAATGTTAAGTTTTTAGATTGTTAAGGGTAAAAACACTTTATATTCAGTTATGACATAAAAATTTAAGAATAAACCAGTTTTATATGTAAACAATACACTAATGCTACTAACTCACTTGTTTTTATATACCCAGACACCAAGTTTGTCCTTTGATGATGGGGGAATTCCTTGGCAATCAACTCTGACCCATTGCAACACACTGTCTGTAGATCTTGAATCCAGCATATAGAACTGCAGAAAAAAAAATTATTTAGGCAATTAAGGGAGAAGGGACTGGACATAAGTGTAGAGCAATATTTTCAGTCTGAGATTTGCAACTGAGAATAGCTAGGTATTACAATACAGCTTACCAAAACTGTCACTGCAGCTTTAAACAAATACACTTTGCTTCTCCCCACCCCGTATCTAGGAGATATCTCATACTTTACCAAATTTAAACTCTGTAACTTTGTCATCCTATGCAACCTACTACAATTATACTTTAGCTGACCTTGGCACTACTAGGTTTTCTTTTTCCCCCTCAAGTTATGTCCAAAAATCATGTTATTACTATCTCACAGGACTTGTGCAGAAAATGCTTTGTAAATTAGTGCTTTATACTTATTCATTCTATCAATTATAGAGCCCTATTGTGAGTGGTATACTAACATTCAAATTATAAGTAACAAAACTACTTTCAAAAAAAATGTTAAGTCAGCCAATAGATAACACACAAATATATTACTAGTTTAAAAAAAAAAAGTTGGCTGAAAATATACATTTTAGCAACCAAAATACTAAAGGCATGTTTGGCCAACATGTTTAAAGGTAGTAGAGTAATAAATACTGTACCTTTACTTGAATAACCTAAAAAGACTGGTATCCCCAAACTTATTGCATCAAGAAGTCTTTCTTAAAAAGAACTTTAAATTCTTGAAAACACTAACCTTGTTTGTATTGCCTCTTGAATGATGTCCTCCAAATAAGTATAGCACTCTATCTACACAAACAGCACAACTCCCTGACATAGAAGGGGGAACATCACCTTCAGTATTTTTCTTTATCCTAATGGGAAGTAAAACTAAATGTTAACTATCTTTCCAAAGAAGACAGGACAGATAAGGAAACTAGTTTAGAAACATCAGTTTTTCAAACCTAACATTTTTCCTATACAGTGAGGAAAAAATACTTAGATAATCAGAGTTGAAAAGGGACCTTCAGCGGCCATCTAGTTCAATAGATCTCATCAAATTACAAGTTACCTCCAACAATGTAGTTCTCAACACACCTCTGCCTGCCTATCCTGTGTACCTTATCCATGTTCTATAACTGACCACAAAAAGTGCATCTAACATGCTATTCTGTACCATTGTTTAGCTATATCTATCACCTCTGGCCCTTCCCTGACAGCATCTTTTATGCATGTTTTTCAAACATCCTCATTGGTTATATGCTACCCCCGGCTCATACAAACCAAGTACCTCTCCACTAGTCTTTTATGTCATATGGCCATACAGCAACACTAATAGAAAGTTGGTTTTTAAAAGATGGACTTTTGGGAGAAGACAAGCTGGTGGAGCAAAGCCAGGAAGTTGGCTGAGCTCTCTCCAGTCCCCCTTAGAAACAATCAAGCCTCTAAACGGATTCTGCAGTGACAGAACCCACAAAAAAATGGAGTGAAACAATTTTCCAGCGTAAGGTAACTTAAAAGGACTTCAAGAAAAGGTGTGTCTCATTTGGGTAAAAGGGAAGCCCAGCCCAGCACAGTGTCCTGACAATCCAGCAGGAGTCCCTTAGCCACAGCACAGATTGGTAACCAAGGCCTCTCTCCATCCTGGCTCAGCAGACCAGCACTAAGGCCTGCAGCCCCATTGTAGAAGGCAAATTGTGAGCTCTGGAACCCTGGCAAAATAAGCATTACAAGGCTGGGCCACAATACACATATAAATTCCCTTCAACTATTCTAATACTGAGAAAAGTCTCATGAGTTATAGATACTGTCTTTCCATGTAGGAATGTAAACAGTTCAAATTTAATAAGTTCCTTATGGTTTCTCTTTCCTGTTTACTTTTACTTTCTCATGCTTCTCTTGTTTCTTGTACTTGAAAGTCACATTTTCTGTTCAACTCTGGTCTTTTCATCAAGAATGCTTGAAACGCCTTGAATTTCTATATTTTCCTTTTTTTTAATGTAATAAATTTTATTTGTTTTCTTGTTTACATCATTCATTTTCATGAGATTTTTGAGTTACAAATTTTCTCCCCATCTTTCCCCTACCCCACCCCCACCCCCAAAACAGTAATCCCACTGTGGAACCCCTCCCCTGGTCTGCTCTCTTTCTGGTAGGACAGGGAGAGTCTCCCTATCCCAGCCCCTGTATATCTTGATTTCTAGTTGCAGGTATTGCAAAGCTTTATATTCTAGATTCTTTCGATTCCTCCCTTGTCACCCACCCCCACTGGAAGGACAACCAATTCAATACAGGCTGTGTAGGTGTGATTATACAGGACATCTTCATAGTGGACATATTGTGACAGTGATCATATGTCCCTCCTTCCTATCCCTCCCTCCCTGTTCTGTTCTCTACCCTGTCCCTGTCCCTTTATTGAAGTGTGAGCATCCAGCAGCCCTCCCTCAGACCCTGCCCTCCCTTCCATCATCCCCTCTCTCATCCCCCCGCCCCCTGCTCTCCTGCGTGGCATTATGCCAGTTTTAGAGCTTATGCCATTTCTTCCCTAAGCCAGATTCGATGAGAGTAAATGAAAATAAAGTTGTAACAGTTATCCCTTGCCTCTTCCACACAGGATGATTAGCCCCATTTTGTCTCTCCCTGTCTCCTCTCATTCTAGTCCTCTCCCACCTCAGAATTTGCCTTTTAAAGTATCATCCCTGCATATTCAATTGATCCTATGCCCTCTATAAACCCATATATACACATGCTCAGATATGTATTCATATGCATATATAGCCTCCTATATAGACATATGTGTGAGTATACATATATTATCCTCATA